>NW_024121521.1:1547726-1679010 GCF_016745375.1 Pimephales promelas | reverse complement strand
AAAATTGTGAACATGCACTCATGGATGTCTGACAGAGGAAAACAACTAAAAACCAGCGCTGGTTGTTCTCTCAATACTCAACGCATTTTAAAATGGAGGATATATGGAATTGCCTCCCTTTTGAAGCCTGTCTCAGTCGATGAATTGCGGTTTAAGTCACTTCAGCATTGGATTCTGTGTTATTCATGAGAGAGACTGGAGGGTTGCTGCTCGGTTTAAACTAATTAGATGTCTTCGTTGTTTAAAGTGTAAATTTCAGGTTACATTTTTTCACAAAGAAAATGCAATGTGCTTACTAAAAGATAAGAACCGCCCACCATTGTTTTGTATGTTTTTTAATACCAAAACGCTGAATATAATATGAAAAGTTGGTACTTTTTACACTCCCCCTCTCTTTCACTAGGCTGAGCGTAACATCATAAAAGGGACTCCAAGCCGTTCTCCATAGTAAAGCCACAAAAAGTAGGAATCTAGCAGAGTACGGGTTGCTACTCCCTCTCATGACCTCATAACCAAGTTACTGTAAAAATTATGCAATCTTTGAAGAAACCCCAATAAATTATATTTTAACGCATTTTAAGGCCGGTATGTTTAAATATATACATATTGAGCACTTTAATTTACACAAATTGAAGGTTGAGGTGGTTAACCTGCAATTTACACTAAAGATAATGGATAGACCCACCTTGAGGATCAGGTAGGGGATGAAGGACGAGGCCTCGTAGTCACTGAGCTGGTAGTTCTTCCTGCTCAGCATGGTGAAGAGCAGCTTGAGGAACTCCAGGACTTTCATCAGCACACTGGTGTTGGTGTCAAAGAACCGCAAAGTGAACCACTTCAACACCAGGTCCAGACAGCTAATCACAGCGTCACACTCTGGCTCCATGTGCTGAAAAACATAAAGTTATAAGTCTAGCACAATTTGATATGATTGCAGACTCGCCAATTGCTACAACGTGACTAACCTCGATCATGACTCCAATAGCTTTTACATGGCGTTGAAAGTCAAAGTGGAAGAGTTCATCTTGGAGCCACTTGGGCAGACATGTCGACATTTGAGTCTTCAGCTGCTCCACATACTCGTCACGAGGAGTAATGAAGTTCCACTTCAAAATCTAGTGAAGAGTTGGGATTTGGTAACTAAACACAGACGAGCCTAACGGTGCATCTCAAGATTGCGGACAAATGTTGTTCACGAGGACAGTTCAAAAGCTGCTCACCTTTAACCCCTTCTCTTCCTTGATCCTCTGCTCTTTAGCATTGGGAACGAGGATGAAGATGGGACCGGATCTGTCCTCTTCATCCTTAGCCCCAGCTTTAACTGGAAGTTTCTTACCCACAACACCCTAAAGCAACAGGAAAACTGTTATTACACTGAAGTTTTAAGTTCTGGTACTTCATTTGGACAAGTTTTCTAGTATGGGTGTTCATAATGCCGTTAACCGGCAGTATTTTCTGCATGGTTAAATACACTACACATACAATTTGAGAGGGGGAAAAAAAAAACCCCACCAAGTTGGCCAATGGTGATTATATTGCCAAGGTGTGCATAGAGGGGGTTGGGAAGGTTGTGAATCAGTTTACATTACATGCAGTGCTTCCCCACCAAAACGTTCCACCTCACACCAGCTCCACTGGTGCTCCACTGGTGCTCTACAGGAGATACTAATACCTTCTCACTGCTAGTTGTCCTGTTTTGTTTAGCATTATCTTTCTCTCCTTTCACCTTGAGCTCCATGCTCTCTCTCTAGTGCACAAAATGACACTTTAGAGAGCAACACATTTAAAATACTAAAATACAAAACCCAATTCATCTTAACACTTTGAATTTAGGTTTATGCCCATTTTTCTTTTTTTAACTGTGTAAAATAAATAAAACTATAATTGTCTTCCCATGAACAGTCCTTTGTGTAATATGGACCTGGTGTTTCAGATCACAGATTGAACAAGGTTTTAAATTGTTCATGAGCAGCAACTCCCTACAAAAGCAGACAAAACAGAAAGACTGAAATGTGCCACACCTTTTTAGCTGCAGGACCCGCTGGTTTAGATTTCTTAGTGTCTGGTTTGGGTTCTGGTTCACTGAAGTCTTCAATGGGACTTTGGTTCCTGGCTGGAGCTGTAAAATAAAAGACATTCAAGCTGAGTCCTGCATCTTTAATAGGTCTCAAATCTAAGTTTCTAACTTACATGTTCAGAATACCTGATTTTTACTAATCACAAATTTGATTCAAAAGCAGGACTGGCAAAATCTGGCCCTTGAGATCCAACGTCCTTTCTCCACGAAAGTGGATCTTAAGGGCCAGTTGCCTACCTTTGTTTAAAATAGCTCAAGCCAGCCAGGCAGAGGTGGTCATGTTAGCTGTGGTCAAAGGGAAAATGAGTGAACCTGAAGCTTGTTTGGCAGCAGGAGCACTGGAGGCGGGTTTGGAAGGTGCAGCTTTGCCAGGAGCTACAGGCTTGGCTGGCATCAAGGCCCTGGCCTTCTCAAGCATGCCAACCACCTGGTCCTTTGAAGCCGGCTGTAGAAAGACGAGAGGGCAAGAGTGACGTTACACAACTGCTTGATCCTGGTCTTCTTAACCATTTACTTAACCATTCATAAGTTTAGAGTCACTAAGATCTTGTTGAATAGAATTTTTAAATAAAAGGACACATTAAATTGATCAAAAGTGACAGTAAAAATAACGTTACAAAAGGTTACGTAAAATTCAAGATTCTCTGAACAGAGATGTATTCAAAATTATTTATTTTTTTTGCCAGAACAGGTCACATTATTAGAATGATTTCTGAAGGATCGCATGACACTAAAGACTGGAATAAAGGCTGCGCCCAGCCCCAAGGTTAGGGCATTGCCCACTTGCCTTCAGTTTGCCGGTAGCCTTGACCATCTTCTCGTAGCCCAGGTGCATCATGAAGGTGGGAAGGGCATCCTGAGCTTTCTTGCGCACGTCGCCGCTACGGTCCTCCAGACAGGCGTAGAGGTTAGGCACACACAGCATGAGGTCTGAGGGTACCGTACGCAGGGTGGGCAGCTTCTCAGCCAGCCAGCCCAGCAACTATAGATTTTAAGCAGAATTTTAGCTTGCGATGAATGATCAAATAAAACAGATATAAATAACCTTTTAAAAAAGTTGTGGTTTTTGGACCATGACTCTTAGCTTTAAAGCCTCTAAAATTGTTAGAATCAACAAATACTTCCAGATCTGAAATTAGCCCTATAAAGCCTATTGTACAGTAAAAACTACAGAACTATATGATTTCATATGTCAGGCTTTACAGGGTTAAACGTGAGTGTTGTACCTCCTGTCTGAGGAAGGGGTTTTCCTTCTTGAGCTCCTCTGATAGGTCCTCTCCTTCAAGCCAATCCTTCATTCCAGTCTGCTCCACCCAAGCGTTCAGCGTCGTCATGGCAGCAGCACGGACATTAGCCTGAAAGTCAAATTTCAAGCAAATCAGAAACCTCAAACTAGAGCATTAAATAGTTATCTGAGCCAGACAAGTAGCACAAGCTTGTGTGAGTCCACACCACATGTGTAACAACTAGTGCATACAGCGTTTCATACCTTGCTGTCACCAAGAACGGTAATGACTGGAATTCCCAGGTTCCTCACGTGCTGCTTGAGTGATGGACCTATGGCAGTGGCTATCTGTTGCAGAATATTGAGAGTCTGCTGGACCTACGGACAAATTTTATGACATTACAGCCAAGCCTATACTGGAATACTACAACTGAAATGCCACATGTGAGAAACGCTAAACAAGAGTCAAATAGTTAAGTTCTGATATTAGTTTAAAACAAACTTTACGTTACCAGTAGTTTGTTGGAGTCATTGAGACGGCCCTTCAGTGCCATCGGTAGCTCGCCGATGTTTGGCTGGATGAATTTGGCCTCCGAAATGATGGCAGCCACCTCATCAAGTCCCTCCTTTCTGACCTTCCAGTTCTTGTCACTGATCTTTGACACCATGTCATATGTGATTTTATCACTGCGAATGAGAAAATTCATCTCTTGACCGGATCCTTTTTATTCCTACTAACAATCAAAAGATGCCTGATGGATCCATTATATGAAAAGAAAAGGTTTTTGAAGCACTGCCACACTCACTGACCTGATGTCAGTTCTGGGCAGCAGGTCCATGATGTCCCCGGGTCCACCGTCCACTTCCTCTTCTTCAGCTGCGTCTCCCTCCTCCTCAGCTCCTGCTTTTTTGACACCACGGAATGGGGCGGGAGGAGACTGACCCTGCATCTATGAAGGATAGTATGATAAAGGTGAAGTCAGATTTAACAAGAAACACTAAAATAAATATGAAGGATTTTAAACATTAACAACAGTACTCTATAAAAGTCAGCATGAATGCAAAATCAGTCCCATTTCATTTATTATATGTGGTGTTAAAATAAATGAGAGATGCAGAAATAGCTAAAAAAAATTAAACAAAAAGTAAAGTAAAATCTATTATAGTTCTATTTACATTTATTTTTATACTTTACTCTTTGATTTGCAATGTTCAATGAATCAATACTTTTGGAAAATTAGTAAATACATAAATTGTTTCACAATCTTATTTTCACACTATCTGCTTCGATAAACTCAGTGTTACTGTATGGGGCAAACATGAGCATTACAAAAAAATGAAGCAGTAAAAATACACACCCCCCTGATGGTCAAGTCAACTCACTTTCAATTACTGCATTTCAAAAGGCCATATTTACCTTCTCAAACTCAGCATTTATTTGTTGAAGGAGGGCCGGTTTTTCATCTTCAAAAAACATGCGCAGGGGAGCGCCCATGTACAGGTACATGACTCCTAAAAGAGTGATTGCTGATGTCCTCACAGCCTGAATTTAACATGAACACAGCTCATTACATCGGATAAATGGTTTTGAAGATCATTATGAACAAAGGACATTATAATATTGTAATATTCCAGGAATTCTTTGTTTATTAATCACTATTAGTAAGTGTATAAACATGTCCTTCCACTTGAAAGGCCCAGCAGAATTATGATTATGTATACTGAAACCATGACTCACAGGATTTGTGGCACCCAGAGCAGTTTTGACATTGTTGATGAACGCCTTGACATTAATTCTGGATTATGAGGAATAAGATTCAGGTTTAGAAATGAGGAAAAGATTAACTGCATGAAGAAACAAAACTAAATAAAACCCCAGATATATAGCACATACCCTGCAAATCCAAACTCCTTCATGGCATTGGCCAACCAGTTCAACGTCTCTGCCTGGTTTTTAGGATTCTTCTGAGCGAAAGCCAGAGAGACAACCTGGAAGTTGAGAAACAAAAAGCAATTATTATTAAAAAAATAATAATAATATAAAATGTCACAGTATTAATAATGACAATTTTAAATAATTTGTATTATTATTATTATAAATAAATACCTGACTATGATTAATAATAAATTAAAATATATTTAATGACATCTATAATTGATAATATAACTAAACTTTCATAAAATAAACAACAACTACATATACTGTAGTTCTGTCTGATAACAAGTATAAATTAAATTGGTTTCATTTTATTTTTATTATATAACAATAAAGGTAATTATTTTATATAAATGCCATAATTTAATAACCAAATAAACAATTATTAGATATTCTACATCACAAACACCAACCTGTTCAGCAATCCACGGCAGAGAACAGGCCTCCCCAATCGCAGTGAGAGCCTCTTTAGCGTTACTTCCACACTTCACGTCACCAACCTTATCAACCAGGCCATCCAGAACCACCAGTGCAGATGTCTTGGAGAACAATCCCTTTTGTGCAATTAGACCCACAATGTGGAGCTTCATTTGCATCACCTAGTGAAGTAAAACATACTGAAAGCTAGCACCTGATCGAATGCCAAACCCTGAGAACTAAAGAGCATTACACGTTAAAGAGGACTACCTGAAAGTTGGTCTCTTTCCATCCAGGTTTCTTAGCCAGCATCCTGACTAAAGCCTGGCATGGCATTTCAGATTTGTCCATCTGCTCCACAGCCTGAGCAGAATGCAATCAAGCTAAGTTTAGAGCATGTTCCTCAAGTTGAAATCATTACAATAGCCAAAAATGGCAAAAAAAAGTGGACACAAAATCCACAAGTCACCCTCTGAAACTCCTCCATGCTAGCAAGTCTCTCCTTCCAGTTGCCGCTGTCCAGCAGCTGCATACAGGAGGCTGGGAGCACAGCAGCCGCCTTCTCCTCACAGACTTCCAGCTGACGAACACACAAAATTCAATTACTTGACTATTCTGCAAAACAACTATTTTTTGGTCAAGTCATCATATCAATGAAAATATTTAATGTGTCGATGCAAAACATACAGATAACTCCGTCTCGACAAATTCCTTAGCATCTGGAACTTTCTTGGACTTTGCACTTGGGGCAGAGGCAGGTTTGCCCTTCTTGGGAGGTCCTGCAGCCTGTTCGTGTCGTGAAGAACATGACAAAAAAAATAAAATAAAAAATATATATATATATTTTTAAAATCTTCTCTCATTTAAAAAGAAGAAAAAAAGATAATAAAATATAAACTCATACCTTAGCTGGAGGAGCTTTCTTAGAAGGCCCGGATGGTTTGGCAGGTGCTTCAACAGGAGGAGCTTTTGCAGCCGGTTTCTCTTTCTTCTCTGCTCCACCACCACTTCCTTTCTTGCCAACAAGCTCTACCTTTTCAGCACATTCTTTTATCTATTTATGCAGAAAACATGAAAGGAAGAGCCATGAACTTCTGCACTAGCTCCTCCCACAGTTCAAATGTATAGTGCTTATTCCATGCAAAAATGGGGGAAGAAAGTTATTCGATTGGCTTGTTTTATACAATTTCAGTAAGTTGATGCAAAATAAAAAAATATAACGAAACTAGAAAAGAATTCTTATTAATTATCAGCTGTTGGCATCCTCCAGAAACTAATATTGGCGTTTCACTGAGAATTCAACCTAAATGCAAAAGCTAAAACATGTTTTAACCTTGTCCAACTTGAGTTTGTCCACATCAGTTAAGAACGGGTTGACGGCTTTCTCTCCCACCACCTTCATGGCTGTCCCTAATGCCTCAAAAGCAGCATCTCTGACCTCCGGAGCAGAATCATTCACTTGCTGCACCAAAAAAAGAGAAACAACTTACTAAACAAGACCAACAATGCAGTTACCAGCCTTCAGAAAGAGTTAACACACTGAGAGGAGAGGAATCTGTACCTTGAGGAACGCTGCGCAGAAGGGCTTCAGAACGCTTTTTGGCAAAGTGCTTGGGGTGCAGCGACAGAAGCTTCTGGCGAGGAATAATGAAGCCTGTTGCTTGATGGACGGGTTCTTGTTGTCCATCACCGACAGAACATCCTCACTGATGTTCTGCAAGGTTGTCTGCAATACAGTTATACCGAGTTAATAATTAATCAAACTTCAAATTAGCCAATTGCCACCATGCGTTTTGAATACTCACAGTAAGGAAGACTGCATCAATGGCCTCCTGCAAGGCCTGGACCACCTGAGGTTTCTTTTCCTTGAACTTCTCCAAGATAGTTGGCACCACCTTGAAAAGATTCGAGAAAAAAACTCCAATGAAACTGTAGTCCGTTTACGCTAAACGCCTCGACAAAACGAATCGTGACAGGGTTTGTCATGAAGAGCACTTACAAGACCCGCATATGTCCCAAACTTCTTCCTCAGTCCTGTTGCTAGTGCAGCCAAGCACTTGGCTGCCATGGCCACTAGCATCACATTGGCATCTTTTCCAATGACCTAAAAAAAGGAAATGGTTATGACCTTGCTCACAGAGATTATCCCATTACCCAGAATTCCACAAGAACTTGTACCTTTTTTAATGCTCGGACTAAGTCCCCATAGTCTCCATTTTCGAGTTTTGGGTTCTTAGTCAAAGTTTCCACTGCCTCTAACGCCTCTTTCCTCTCCTGCCATTTTTTTGCTTCCTGTGACAAGATGAAATGACTAATTAAATTGATGTGAAACTCAATGATGATTAATACATTTACATTGTTGTTCTGACTTACGATTTTTTCGTAGAAATCTTTAGGAAGTTTTGAAAGGATCTCGACGGCTTCCAAGAGCTCATAAGGATCCACCTGAGCAACTTCAGTCTCCTCATCATTGTCCCCTATGGTCAGAAATTAAAACTAATATTAATGAAGGCATATTTATGTCAAAACTAAAACGAATTAAAATAAGTTGCATTAATATTAAAATGAATTGAATATTATTTTAATATAAAATACATCCTGTATTTGTATCATAATACTATATTATAACTAGAGTACAGTAAGTACTTTGTCCTCTCTATTCTACATTGACAGCTACCCTGTTGCTAAAGAAAGTCACTTGGCTTTGTGCTAGCAACTAATTCATTCGCTATGGCAACTGACATACTAGTCAGATACAGACTACAAGGTCTGAACAAAAAGATCTGATTTCATTACATCCAAAGTAGTAGTGCAGACGGTCAATTATAAAGACTGGATTTGAAAAACAAATCTGAAGGATTATAACACTATCAATATTGAGCATGTTAACATGCATTGCTGGGATATTAATTTCCATGTAAATGGGTAAATTGGGTTATTTCAATTAATGATTGTCATTATCATTAATGATGTTCAAATAATGATTTTTTATTTTTGATGGTTATCAGTGCAAGTAAACCACGTTTATAATACTGTAATAAAAAAAACATGTATTTCACTCTGTTTGTGCGAGTTGTGATGTTAAATAAAGCATTAAAAACCCCAGGTTATTTCAAAATGTCAATGAGACTCATTCTCTCGCATTGGAAGTTTCTTTCTACAACTGTACCACTTGTCCTTAGGCTGCACGAGATGTGAAAACATTTAGATTTCTTGGGTCAAGAAAAAGGCGTATTTCTCCTCCCTTAGCGCAAAACACATGCGTCTACTGTGTCTACTGTTGACAACTGTCTATTGTCTACTGTGCTCTATTCTCACCGTCCGCCTCATCTCCTCCTGCAGCTCGCTGCTGCTCAAACTTGGCCTTCAGGTCCTGTTGAGAGCGCAAGAACCTGGTCTGCTTAGGAGCTGTAGTTGGGAGTTTCACCCATTCTTCCTCCAAATCTTTCAACTGTAAGAAAAGGGTCAAACAAGTAACATTATAACTTGCATTAACAAGCCAGAAAAACAATATCTACACCAATTTCAAGAGAACGATGAACGTTCAAGTACAAGACGCATACTTTTAAGTGAAAATTTAGCAACATCACCTGTACGGAATTAATATTCTGTAGAGGAGCTCGCAGAGCATCGCGGATCCACCTATAGATCTCCACCGCTAGCAATTTGGCCTCGTCTCGAACTGCCTTTTCTCGAGACTCAAACTGTTTTGGCAACACTTTCACTACAGGTTTGAGGGTTATGATCTTCGATCCAAATTCACTGAAAAAGGACAAATAAACAAGTTTTTTTTATGCTGAATAAGTGCCGGCCAGTACAGTGATGGTTAACAGCTTTCAAAATTGCCTACTCACCAAAGTGCCTTCCTTAGTGTCTCAAGGCAAGTAACAACAATCTTGGGGTTCTTGTTATCCAGTCCTTTGATCAGCTCATCCTGGACCACTTCTGCTTTCTCAATCTCTATGTACATGAGGCAGATATCACTCCCCAGTTCCTTGGCTCGCGCTTTGGGCTGGTTGAAGACTTTGCAGACTACTCCAGAAACCACTTCCCCCGTTGTCCTGCAAGACAAGAATCATTTCAATTAGATCCCATTAAGACATAATGGATCCTCCTAAGCCCAACAAATCAACATTTAAGTAAGTATGTTCCTTATTAGCGCACCAACTTGAAGACCATTCTTGTGGCACTAATAGCTAAAGTAAAACACAACAGACTGTCGTGTTATCCCTGAAGCAAACTGAAAATCACCAAAACAAACATCATGGGAGGAAAGTTACTTTCACACCTTTAACAATGACGAAACGACTCTATCTGGTTTTAGACAGACATAAAAACACCAACTCAACAGGCCTAATGAAAAGCGATGGAGGGAGCAGCACAAATTTAGGCCTTTTTAGATGCTTGTTTAAAAAGAAAGAACTTCCGTCATCCTTGTGACGATAATAATGTCTCAACTGAGAAATAAAAAGATGATATTTCCATGGTTTTCTAAATGGGTTAAAGACTATAGCTAGTGCTGCGTTCCTACTGTGCCTGATGACTCCCCCTTGATCCAAAAATAGATTTGTGCTTTGTTACAAAAACTCAGTTGTGAACAAAGTTCTTACAAAATGTTATCCCATATAAAACATTTCAGAGGAAAATGAAGAGCTCCCCAGGGATCGAGAGAAAAGCAAACATTGCCTTTAGTCCTCCTAGCGGTTCATGAAACTGGTTTAAAACTTAGCGACTAGCACCATGTTCAAATATTTCGGTTGCGACATGTTTTTTGTCCAAAAAGCACCATAAAAGTAAATATACTTACTTTCCAGCCACGTGTGCATTCTCGATAAAAACAAGTGCTGCCTCCAGTCCTTTGAGTTGGGCTACGGCATTGGAATCTGTTACGAATCTCTTGATAAGTCCAAGGTATTTGCCCCATTCCGGGCTCTTCTCATCTTCTATCTTCTGGAAGAGCTTCAATGCTTCCTCGTATCCATTTAACCTTGCTTTCCAAATCTAAGGGAAAACAGAAGATCAATAATGACAACAACAACAACAACAACAAAAAAACGAATAAATGAGCTTGTTACTTGAGGTAACTAACTGGCCCACTTTCCTTAGAGGCCGACGTATGTTTAACAGCCATTATTTATAATAGACAAGAACTCTTCAACTAAACATGCTTTATCATTTAAGTCACTATGTGCAGTAAATGCATAAAACTCAGGTTGATAAAACAAAGTACCAACTACTAAACTGAATTTGCATCATAAAACTCAAGCAAAATGTGTGACCAATCAACGTATCAATTTACTAATCTGTCAAAAACAAGGGGACGGTCTTACAGACAGATTTTAGGTTAAGGCAGGATCAGACCTTAGTTCAATTAGGGCATTTAAGTAGCTTTTATAAACATGCCTTAAAAAACATTAGTGGTGGTGTGCATCTCAAGGCAAAACAAAAAAGTGGCACCGACATATTTTAGGATATTCCAGTGCAAGTTGCTTTCAGTTAAAACATTTTAGTCTAGGACTAAGCTTAAGCCTGGTCTGTGAAAACAGGGGTAGTGTTTCAAATAAAAGTGCTGCACACTACTCTCACCCCTGATCATCCCGCCCCTTAACTACAAGTATCAGCAAGAAAAAAAAATGAATGAACATCAAAAGGCATGTTGAAAGATGCCTTGCAACTGGCTGAAATATAGGCTTGTGTAATCGTCCAATCAGTTTAAAAAACGTCATATGTAAACATGTCACCTAAGATAGCATTAACGTTAACGATTCACCTCAGAAAAGTTATCCAATAGTTGTCCATAGTAAAATTTAAAAAAGCCTTAAATGATTATATAGTTTATCTTACTTTGATAAGATACTTCTTAAACAGCAAATAAGCTTGTTAGAATGATTTCCGAAGAATCACAGGACAGTGTATACTGGAGTATCGATACTGAAAATTCAGCTTTTTCAGCTATTTCAAAAATATTACTGTTTTACTGTACTTTTGTTCAAAAAAAAAAAAAATGCAGCCTCAGTGAGCATAAGACTTTTCACATTATCAACATTACAAAACTCAAAACTTTGCATAGTTTGTGTAGCTGTATACACATATCAGACAAGCATATCTTTAGTGCAATTTTTTTTTGTTGAAATTTTAATTTTTTAATAATGGGTTTATAGTGCTTACTTAGGTTAAACCATTTAGCTAAGTAGTTGCACACCTAAATGTAAATGAGATTCATTTCATCAAGGTGTAAGTTTTCCATAAAGAATGTTGTTCACATTTATTTCACTGCTTTGCATGCATTCATCTCTATACAATTAGGCTGAGCAAACTGCTGACAGTTTGAAGCTGGTCTTCCAACACTGTCAGGGGATTTTTGATGGGCCAAAAAATAGAAGTTGCCTGGATCGCTCACCTTGTGTTCACATTTCTGGTCGATGGGTAACTTCATCCATTCACTGTCATCCCCCATGGCTGTTTTCTGTCGGTCTGATCTATTCAACTGAACAAAAGAAGGGAAACTTTGGTTGCTCACACACCATACAAAGCAATACAAAAATTCAATCAAACCAACTTGTACACACAAAAAACATGTACTAAATAAGTAAAGGTACAGTTTAAGTTAAATGGACATGTTTGAGCTCATCTGAAGCATGCAACTAACACCTCAACCATAACAAAAGCAATTAAGAACAAGTACAATTAAAAATGACATAGGAAACTAGACTAGCTTGTCACAGTAAATAAAGTTCAGTGCACTTTTCAATATCCACATGAATTTCAGCAACAATCTCCAGCCAGACAGAAGAAATACTTGATTTACTTCACAGCAAATGCACACATCATCCAGATCTGCAGCTAAAGCAGAGCAACATCCACTAATGCATCCCAGAAGAGCCTGGTTTCATATTACATATATCGATCTAAACCTAAATGTAAATACTTAAATACAAAGCCCTGGCTTTAAGTGAGGAAAACACAATTTAAAAGCATAACGTTATAACGTTAGGCAAAGAAACGTGTGCATGCAGACAGCGCCGCCAATTCAGCCCGCCCAAAACAAACATTAAAGCAAACAATGAGTGTTTAGAGCAATGGCAACCGTCTAAATGATTTATTAGTCAAGAAAATTATAAATAAAGCAGTGTGGGGCATTTAAAAACGTTAAAGTGGTTTGCAGCGCATCACATGTGAGAACACTAACGGGGGTGCAGCAGAGCCGTTAGTGACCCGCAACCACTGTCGCTCGGCCCGTATCATTTTGCAGATTAAAACGTTAAAATATGGTCTTATTTCAATCAGGACACTGCTATTTTAATCCTCACGGTTTAATAAAACAATTCCCGTGTATAGTTTGTTTAGTTTCAGGGTGTAAATATGTCTAAATTTAAATATACCGGTTAGCTGTTAGCACATACGCGGCCCTGACTGGCTGTCTGTTAGTCCTGCAACAGCTTAAACCATTACGAGATTCAAACAAATATCGCCATTTCCATAGCTTTCCACAACGACTAAAATGTCAACATTTATCCTCATCTCATCTAACCTGACATGTGGCAGTAAAATGAAAAACCCGACTCACACTATTGTTTGTCACAGATATAAAAGCGGATTGATATTATTCAGTCCGTCACTAAAACCAAGGCCCTCAAATAAAACGCAGCAACGTATATGAAGCCAAAAAAGCATCAAACGGCTTTAGTGTAATAATCTTCGATCACAATTCCATATATCAGTTTTATTTACCTGCTTTTAGAGAGGGAAGACAGGGCGATCTTCATCAGCTGGGACCGATATTTGGTCATTACTCTCTGGGCTTTGAAACGCCTCCGAGGGCGGGGAGACAGGGGGAGGAGAGACGCCTAGTTTTCATTCAAACGTCCAATCCATTTGTTATAGACTGTAGAGTGCATTTTGTAGTTTATACAGGTTTTATTGCATATTTGGTGTTTTAACGTTAAAGTGAAGTGAGCATGCAATAACAGAATCAATTATCGTATCTTGTTTTCAGTAAAGAATATACTTTTGGTTTTGGAACAAAACTTCGGGACATTGACAAACAAAATAAAAAGCTATTCAATACATATGTGTGCAATTATTAACAGTTTTGCAATATATAACATTATATGTCTATTATAAATAAAATCTAACGTTAGACATTTAATAAACAAAATACTGCTTTAGCGTGCATTTGTATATATGTTCCTAGCTTGGGACAGATCTAAATAGAAATAATGTCTATCACGATCCTTAATTCGTAAATGGATTTCAGTGCTTTTGGAATTGATATGTGCGACCTGTGGCAGCGCAAAAATACAGATTCGTGGATTAGTATTTAAATGGAAAGACATATGGGCGCAGTAAACAGCTGTGCTGCGCATGCGCGGGTTTCCATAGCCGCGGCTACGTCAACAAAAACTGACGAAACACAGCCGAGCATTTTTTAAAAACGAGGACGAGACTCCACCCAGCGTTCACTTCCGTGTTGTGTCACGTGCTGCTCGACCGCGTCGTCTATTGGTTGTTTTATATCCCTAGATGAATTTGTGTAAAGATTGTCTCAAATGCGAAATAAATATTCCTGTAAAACACGCAAATATCGAATTCCAGTGATCCTATATTTTTAAAATAAGATAATAAAGTATATTTAAATGGAGTAATATAAAGGTTAACCTTTCATTTTAGCACTCAGTCCTAAGAAACTGTACGCATGAATCCTTACTAGCCTATTTGATGCGCTGTAGTCAGTGTCAGCATCAGTGCAGAGTGGGCGCACTGACCGCTAATGGATCTTCAAGGACAGTCATGAACCGCATCTACATCCCAGCAAACCATAAAAAAGCATGAAAATGAATACGGATCGTTTCAGCCTCAGTGTTGACGAGTATTTAGGTAGGCTATGTTACGGTTATCCCTTGGTAACGTCAGTTGTTTTGTTGTTGGTGCGCAGACTGTTAAGCTGCAGTCGGTTCCAAGATGCCTGCTTGCAGAATGATTGACAGTTGCATTAAAAACTATTACAGACACACTACTATGACATTGCCTTTTCTTTTTTACTTTCCAGCTGAAACGAATGTACTCTTTTATCTCAATGATGCTGTCACACAGCTACTTGAACATAAAGAGGAATACACCCAGTTTGGTGTGGTCCGATATTTTGCAGAATAGTAAGTTATTATAAATAATTTTATATATTATTTGAGGACACATTATCATGGCACTCCATGATACTAAAGCTAATACAGATACAACCATGATACATGTCCTAAAAATAATAATTTTGCAGTTTTGCTAGTGTGAAGAATGGGAATCATGTGCTCTTCAGGGAATTCAGTTACATTAAAGCAACACCTCACAACAGAGAGTCTTTTATACATATCTTCTGGAAATGCTTCCGACAGATTGGAAAGAATGGGGGTAAGCATAGGCAAATACGCCATTTGTCATGCCACTTCTCTTATTCAGTTGTTTGCATTGTTGTGTGGTACATCGAGCAAATACAGCTGTTTCTTTTTGCAGATCTGTTGGCAATTTCAGAATACAGTTCACTTTTACAGCTGTTGTGCCCTGACTTTCCCACTGAGATGGTACAAAACACAGCCAGGTAATTTCAAATTTTCTGTTTGATGATTCGTTGACGTTTCCCTCCTTTCACATTGATATTTAACTGAATAACTTTAATGTTTTCTTTCTATCGCAGGATTGTGCTGATAGACGATGCCACTGACTGTCTGTCATTCTCTGATTTTATTTATTCATTCCAAATCCAGTTCTATTATGAAGGTATTTAACTAGTAATATAATGAACTAGACTATAAAATTAAGCTGCACTTTGCTTATGACGTCTGTATGAACATCACATAACCTACTTTATGGTAAACATATTAAGTGAATTAAAAATGTTTAATTGTAACCACTTATAGCAATTCAAAAACATACAATTTTCCTTATACATTCATATAAAATGAAACGTAAAATCTTGATGTTAAGAAATAGATTCAGGTGTTATTTCTTAACCGCCCAATCACAAAAGAACTGGTGATATTTAAAGGTCTTGCTAACACAAAAGCTGCACTTGACCTTGAGATTTTAACAGTGATGTAACAAAAGGCCAGTGACATCATCACCATGTGTAAGCGTTTCTATGGTTACTCGAGGCTCCGCCTTTCATCAGAATGATCTAATCTTCATCCACTTTCACAGAGTTTGTAGAGAGTGTGTCTGTGATTTACCAAGACCTGTTGTCAGGGAAGAACCCAAACACCGTCATAGTCCCGACCTCCACCTCTGTGGAACAGCTGTCCAGCGCAGCCAATGAGGAGCCGGACGCTCAAGAAGGCGTTGACTCCTCCATCTTTTGTGAATGTATAGAGGGTCTTTGTGAGAGGTTCAAACACAAGTAAGACATTCATTCAATATTTATATACTTTATTAATATTTTGAATTAGTTTTTATTTTTATATTTTTTAGTTTACAAATTACATATTTAAGTTTAAGTAATTTGTTATGTGGTTTTAACAAATATGTTTTTGGCTTTTATTATTTTTAATTTATTTTCATGTTTCAATTTTGTTTCAACTTACAATTATTTATATAAATTAGTTTTAATTTAATTATATTTTATTGCAATTTTATTTCAATGTCAGAAAATTATCTTTCATATTTTTAGTTAACAATCACAACACTAGCTCCATTTAATGCTGCAGAATTACAGCAATTTGTTTCTCAGTAAGTTACTTAAAAAAATGAATCGGATTACGTAATTTGCGTTACTTGTAATGTGTTACCCACCAACTCTAGAACATGATATTGATCTCATCTTTTCCCAGGTTTCCCTCCATTGTTGCCATTAAGGAGATATTAGAGAGCAGTCAGCGAGTGTCTTTCTATAGCTTTCTGATGGCCTTGGCCAAACATGAGGGAGTAAACCAAGACATCAGTGAGTATTTGCTAATATAAAATGAATTACTCGTATTTCTGAATACATGTAATTTTTGTTCTAATGATAGTTAGACATGTGAACTGAATGCTTTATCTTCTGTCATATAATTATCAGGTGCTCTTCCCAATAAATCGGACCTGCTGATTGATCCAGAGATGGACCAGGAGCTGGAGAGACTGTGAGAGAGACGGCCTTGCTTCAAAGAGTATATTACAGTCACTTGCTGGTTAACTAAAACGTCTTTTATTAAAAGACGGAGAGCGTACAAACAATCTTTTTATATTTAACGCTTACGCATTTTATTGAAAGCTAATATGCTAGTGGCTAGATTTGAGATGTAATACATTTGACTCTGTTTCTGTGAATTTTCCAGCATAGCTCAAGTTGCCATCAGCCCGACGTCCAACAACAGCAGCAGCAGCGCTGCGGGACAGAAGGAGACGTCCAAGAAGGCCTCGCCACGCAAGTCCCTGCACCAACGCAAGAGGATCGAAATGGAAAGCGACGGTTCCACGGAGGAGACAGACTCCTCTGAGAATTAACACGCACATCCCTGCTTGCTAGCTTCTTTATGATTTTTTAGACAGCAGTTATGCTAGTTCACTGATTTGATTAGAGTGGCGTTCCAGCAGTGCTGAAGCATCTCTACTCTGTCTGTCTACGCTCACTCTTCCATTTCTATGGGCTACACTGTAGTCCACTTACTTTCATAGCTGAAACCATGAAATAAACAAATTAGCCATCCATATTGTGTCTAAAAATGTCAATTACCTAACTTCTTGTTATATAACTGTTGTATAAAGGAAAACGCAGTACAGTAATTGATCTGTAATATATATACACACACACTTGAAAACTCGAGAGAAATAGTTTTAGCATGTCATTGAGTATGCCAATGTTATGTATTTGGTATTGGCGAACTACATCAAACGCTGCTGCTGCTATTGATTATTGCTGCAGAGCAAGTATGGACTTGAGCATGTAAGATATGCTGCTGCATAAATAGACATTCATAAATGCTGTAGCAGATTTAGGCAGGGGGAGCTGGGGGGTTTCAGAGAGGAACTCTGATAGCACACAACAGCAGGACTAGCTTACAGCACTGAACAATACTGAAATACGAGACTATTTACATGTTGAGGAAGCAATCTCATTGGCTGCAGGATTAGCAAAGGCCAATCAGTGTGTGCCATGCGGTAATGATGCGATTGCATGTCAACCTTTCAGCATGCGTCCTCTAGTGTTTCATGACTGATGCACTGTTAGCAATAAAACATCGGGACAATCGATTTACAAATAGGATTTAATTTTATGATTTCCACAGAACAGAAAAGTTATGATCATTTAAAAAAACAATATACAGTGATAACAGATGAAATAGGCACAACTTGTGATTTTGCAGGATCAAGTCGCAAATATTTTTTTTGCAGACACAAATGGTCCTAATAACTGAATACCACCTTTCAAAATGGCCGTACCAAGCAAAATATCTTCACGCACAGTGAGAAACTGTTCTACAGAACGCCATTTCTGCAGATTATTCAATTAAGACTGCTCATTTTGTGAATATTGCATAATAGGTAAGCGCATGCTGTGAGGATGTGCCATTTTGAAAGGACTGGTGAAAATGGGTCCATTTTAGGCCTTGGCTTTAAACCTTTCCTTTTTTGTATCAGGAAAACAAAAAATGAGCAAGCACAAACTTTTCACTACCAGGCAGCAGTATTCCTCGGCACCTTCTGTCATTATGACAGTGTCGCATCCTCTCCTTATATATATTTCAGGTGCCAGAATAATATATACTTTAAGATCTTTCCATTTTGTATAGTTATAAATAGGATATCTAATATAATATGTAAAAAGAAAATACAATTATTTGGTTTTCACAGCTACATATGCCAGGGATTCTGAGATTGAACCAGAATGCAAAAAGGCCCAGACTATGCTCTGTTTAACAGAGCAACATATGGGAATCTAAGCACACGTGAACATTGAATACGAGAACCAATAAGAAAAAGCATTCACAGAAGTAAGCATGGGTGCTGTATTGTATTTGTGAGACATTGTAGTGCGCAGATAAATGACAGCAAGTACCCAATTGAACCAAGAACACTTGAAATTGATTGTGGCATTGGGCCGTAAACACAGGAAAACAATGAAAAAGTAGCTCTGTGGAATGGACAAGGGAAAAACGTGGAATGGAATTCTATTTTAATGCTCTAGGGCTCGTTCACACGGAATACCTTTTTTTCCATCTCACTGCACTACTTTACCATTGTTTTTCAATGTAAAAGCACTAGACGGATGTTGTTAGCCATTGCATTTGCGTCATGCAACCGTTGCCGGCTAGAAGCAGTCCATACTGGACGCGACAAAGCAAACATTGCAAATCCATTTGTCCTTCATATCAGAAGTAGCGCAAACGCATGGAGTATATCAGAAATAGAACTGGGCATCAGTTTACTGTCGCGATGCATCCACTGTAGACAGCATCACTGATTATAATGGATCCTGTTGCTTTTTCGCATCACGTTGTAGACACGGCATTTAAAAACATGGCGCTCAAGTTAAAAGTTGGTCAGCTTTTAAAAAATGCGTCTCTAGACCTTGCGGTTTTTGTTCCACTGACCTTTCTCTCACATTTTTAAGAGCAAATACACAATCTGTGTGAACAATCCCGTAGAGTCGATCGTGTTTGACCTTTACGCTCACATCTCACGTCTTTTGCCTTCTCTAAAAATGCGGCAGGCAGTCATCAACACGTCTCTAGACCTTGCATTTTTTTTCATTCCACTGACATTTTTTATGCCCAATAACTCGCTCTTTGTGAATCGAAATCAAGTAGCTTTCCGTAGGATTCCTACTGTATTGATTTCGACCATAAAAATTCGATAAACAATGATAAATGTGACTGTACTTTAATGCTCTGGATCAGGGATTCATAACCTTGGGTTCAAAGATTTGCTAATACGATGTGGTAATTGTTGGAAAGTGGTCTTAACCTGTGGTGCAAAGCGGGTCAGGGACACCAGATGGACAAACTGGGCTGAATTCAATTACATGGCTCACATCCGTTCTGAGTGAAGAAGGACGATCCCCAGTAAAGCTTTGGTTTCCGAGAAAAACTTGATTTTGGATCCAGTCTAGCTTTATGATCTCTTTTCTGTCTTGTTTCATCCAACATTAATGCATCAAACATTGTGCTTCGAATTAATAAATGAAACCAAACTTCGCACAGAAATGATTTTTTACAAGTTACATCGAACATTTTTTCAGTTATTAAACTCCGTAAGGCTTTACACCAGTCAATAATACTCAAGATGTACGAGGTGAAAGTAGTTGCGGTGTGGCCGATATTCGTTTCGATTTTAACATTTGTCTGAAATAGACGTCAACATTATATCATCAACATGACACGTTACAAAGAGGATCAAAACCACCATCATGCAACACCTCATACAGTATGTGATAATGCAAAAATACAAATAGACCGAAGGTCATTCGAGGAAGATGTCTTCTGTCGGACAGGAATATTCCATATTTTCTTTGTAGAATTGCTGAAAAGCTTTCCTGTTCAAACAAAGAAAAACATTTACATTCATATTTCAGCTAAATTAATAAATGTAAATATTTATATTGTGTGCAACAAAGTCACATTTTAACTGCATTTTTGGAAAGGTCTAGATGTGATTTTAGATATAGAAACTACTAACTACAATCAGTTTGGTTTTCATTTATGCCAAACACAAAAGTACGTTAGTGCCATATTTTAAATTAACTTTTAGCAGATCGATGTAGGTAAAAACGTAAGTAAAAATTAGAGCCAGACCGATATATCGGCAGGCCGATATTAGGCATTTTCTAAACTATCGGTATCGGCAGTTATAATGGCCGATAAAAGAATATTTCAAAAATAAAATAAAAACGGACGAAACAAGCTTGAACTATGTCATGAATGTTGTATAGTTGTATAGTTTGTCCACCAGAGGGCACAGACATAGATTGCTTGAATAACAATTAAAAGAACATCCCCATCAGTTCTCTTAACTCAAATAACAAAATTTGTGACTATCATGTCCAGTTTTGCTGCTGTTAAATAAGCCGAGAGTGAAGCGGAATTAGCTAGTAATAGTTACGTTACGTTCTTACAGTGTAGTTGACTGACTGTCCTTTTAACTTTTGACAATGAGACTGAAGTATTTCTTTAATAGCGTGTGACAGTTATAGCATCTCTCCTTGGCCTGTTATATTGAAAATGTATGTTTTACAATTTGCAGTAGGACATTATACATTGCTAAAATATGGCTCATCATAGACTAGCTAACCACAGCTAATGCCACTACAAGTTTCTTTTTAAAATGCATTATCATATTATTTTAGTTAAAACTCATAAATAACTACAAATAACTAATGTTAGGGAAATCTGTTAATGTTTTGTATCGGAATATCAGATTTTAAAACCAACAAATATTTGTATCGGTATCGGTCTTCAAAATCCTTTATCGGTTAGGCTCTAGTAAAAATTTATCTATTTCTGAGAAAATGTATAATTTTATAACATTTTATATATGACGTCACTGAGACTAATATACGACCTTCAAACAACTAACAACCATCAAATCACACATTTGTATAGGCTACTACTGTATTATACAGTATACAGCCCAGCCAGCAATGACATGTGGGGCCCATATGAGGGCTTGATGGGCGGCAAATGTGGGCCCCATTATGGGCTTGCACCCGGGATCCACATTGGGGCAAGCTGTGGAAGCCCAGATGTACTAAAATTGGGACCAGTACGGGTACTGTGTGGGTCTTAATTGGGCAATTCATGTCAGACCCATTTGGGCCCCACCTGGCCAAATGGGCCTTAAGTGGGCTTGCACCCGGGATCCAACTATGGTTACCCAGATGGGCTTTAAATGGGCTCTGTAAGAGTCTTATGTGGGTCCTAAGTGGGAAATTCAAGCCAGACCCATTGGGGCCCCATCTACCCGTATTATACAGTCTGTATATGTATCTCTAAATATAGTAATAAGCAAAAAGCATATGCCTCAAATACATAAGTTAGTGTTTCAAGTGTAAATTAGTGTGAATGTCGTGTGTAATCTTGAAATGACTGGAGAACTCACCCTACAGACTCAGCCAGTTTTGTGGTTGTATCATCTGAGAAGAACACGTGACAGGCAAATCTCTGGTATGCTGGATGTTTTGTTATTAGTCCAAAATACCTGAAAGAAACACACAAGAGTATTTACAGTCAAGTCGTGTCTGACTCTATTGTCATTGTTGTGTTCTCTTGGTTTCCTGTAGGGGGCAGTGTAGCTAGATAAAAATGGGGTTATTGTTACAGCTTTATATAAGTGACCACGAGATCTCAGTCCCAGATTAAGAATCTTATATTAATCACTGCATCTAAACTGCAATTCAGATTTTGAAAGAAATTAATACTTTTAAGGATGCATTAAATTGTTCAATATGGTTACAGAAGATTTCTATTTCAAATAAATGCTGTTCTTTTTTATTTTTAATCCGCTAAAGAATCCTGAAAAATGGTTTCCACAAAAATATGCATATTTCAAGAGAGATAATGATAAGAAAACATTGCAAATCTTGAGTCTTGCAATCTCGTAAGCAAATCAAAGCATACTATTTGAGAAGTATCATATGTCTGTGAAGACTGGAGTGACGATGCTGAAAATTCAGTATATTTCACATTTAAAAATATATTAAAATAGAAAATAGTTGTTTTAAATTGCAATAATATTTCACAATAGTACTGTTTTAAATTTATTTTTGATCAAACAAATTAATTTTGTGAGCATGAGACTTAAAAAATATATTACCAACCCCAAACCTTTGAAAGGTAAAAATCTATTAATTATTTATCAATTTATTAAAATTTATTTCAATTATTTTATTAATTTATGTAAGCCCTAATTCCCCCTTATTTTTCTAATAAAAGCATGATGAGATGTTCGATGAGGTTCAAACTCACTTGTTATTCTTTGGATGGCATCCGCAAAAGGAGATGTTTTTCAATTGGAAAAAGTGAAAGCACTTCTCACCCTGTAAAATATGAAATGAAAGACTGAGTGGTCTAATCAGCAGCAGGGATTGGAACACATTAGTGTAAGCAGGAAGCACATGCAGTGTGAGGTCGTCTCAGTATGTGCGCTTAACTCCTGAAGCCTGCGATTAACATCACTGAGCGCGCTCACAAATTCACTCAGAGGGGCTTAGGGGACAAGAACCCCCCGCATTAAGACACTTGATTGAATAACCGTGGAACCCAAATGTTACGTCACAGAGTTCAGTTTAGTGGAAGAGCCTTTTGATGACAACATCTAGTCACACTAAGACCGCCTCCATGGGGTCAAATGTCAAAGTCCATTTCCAAATCACAAATCTACAGGTATTATTGAGAGCGCCCTTAAACAGTGGCGTGTGGTTCATGCCTACTATGCTATTTCATGTCATCATTAATTTTTCAAATATAGAAATAAAGTTTTTTATATATATATATCATTTAAACATTTAGAATAAACTCCTAGTATTTTCTAATAAATATTATATAAGTAATTCTATAAGTGTTTCTTCTAATGCAAAACTTCTTGAGATTATTCATTATTAATAATTATTTCACAGGTTTAATCAGTTAATATCTCTTTTACTAACAAAAGACACATCCTTAATGACATCATCTTTCAGGAAGTGATATCACTTTGGTAGGACAACAATAAAATTAACAAAATTTTATGATTTACGTAAGGTTTAGTTTAGTTTAGATTCATTAGTCAGTGTCGCTCAGTTTAAAATATTCCATCCATGGATAAAATGATAGCAACTGATATCAGAATACAGTATTTCAATAAAATACTTAAAATATAAGTTCAAATTTGATGTAAAATACAACATCAAAATTAAATTGACCCCTTAAACCCTTTATTGAACCACTTCCATAAATAATAACACAACATATTCATTTTGAAAACTATTTGATATGGTACTACATGACAGGAATGACAATATAATAGGCGAGTAATTTTTTAAGAAAAAATAAATAAATTAGTTGTTCTAAGGTATACCAACCCTTCCAGAAGTCCGACAGTCATCCTGAACGATGATTTTCACTCCTCTTGTGTTGATTTCCAGAATGCAAGGCGAAGGAGGGCTGAACTGCATTGTTTTTCTTCTGTTTGATGCTATCTGTTGACATAATCAGATTGCGTATGAACATCAGATTACACATGAACAACAACATAACATGAAATTATTATGTAAATGTATGCAAATCCAGAAATGAAGTAGTATACTTTGTGCATGGCGGCACAAAGCACATCGTTCCCTTTGTGATACGGCACTTGAACAGAACCAAGAAATTTCACCCAGAATTTGTCCATCCAGTCACTTTTGACCTCTGAATAAATCACAGCGAACAGACATTATTGCACAATCTACAAAAATTCAAATACTCAAAACGCCATAACAAAGCCAAGGTTTACCTTTAACAAGTTCATCCTTTGTCACCTTGACGGCGTAGAATGCAGGAAAGATGCCTCTGGATCCAGTGCGCATGTTGTAGCCCTCACACCACAGATCCTCGGCCTGAAACTCGACCAGTAAGGGGTCATCCGCCTCCAACTCCAACTCATCATCATGGCGAGGAATAAACCTGTGAAATAAAATGAGTAAAAATGAGTTTAGGGAACCACGCATGAGTAGAGTGTGACTTTTTTCAAAATATGCACAGATCTGTCCTGCAATGCTATGCTTTTTTGTGTGCTGTCATCTTGTTTTGCTGTAGTTGGTTTGTGGGTGAATTTCACTACAAATCAAAAGAATAAATCTGTTTTTAGTACAATTACTTTGCATTGTGATATTTTCAAGACAAAATGATACTTAAAATAATAACAACAATAATAATAATACAAATACAGTAAGGAAACATGTTATTATTATTATGCTTTTATTTGTATTATTATTACTTGAATTTTATTCATTTTAACTTGACGAGTGTATTCATCTCTCAACTTAAATATTATACAATTTCTTATAATAAAATGAAGAATATTAAAAAAAAAAACACTATGCTCATCATATGTTTCAAGTCACTGTTGTGCTTTTTAAATGAGTGCATCTCAGGCTTTGATTGAATCTTTACCTGAACACTCCTCTGTGGCTCTGTTCTCTTTCCTCTCCATTAATAACACAGGAGAAAAATCCAAACTCCGCCCCTAAGTAGGAGAACAAACGTTCATTGTCACTAGGAAAAACAAGGGAAATAGACATTGCGGCAGGTAATGCTAGCTGAATTTCACAGTCTTGCTCCTGGCTGGTCTGATATTAGCAAACCTGTTAATGAGGAAAATCTTTGGAATTCTTCTATTATGTATTATGGAAGGGGTACCACAAGGTTCAACCCTTGGACCTTTGCCATTCTTCACACTGCACTTGCATTTTCTGGTAAACCACTCCACATAGCCATTTACTCTCTTTGAATTATATGACATGTTCAACCCAGGTCAGGTTATAACGAAAAAGTCGGCATCTACTGGGAGTGAATGGTCTTTAGAGCAACAAATAGAGAAGCTTCAAAAACTTGGGGCATCACAATGCCATTACAAAGCTGGGAAGAGCCAGGATATTACTTTTAAATAACTCAGGCCCCGTCCACACTACTGCGTTTTCGTTTAAAAACGGAGAATTAAAACGAATACGATCTCCGTCCACACCAGCGTTTTATCTGCGTATTAGAAACGATCTCCGTCCACATTAAAACGACTGAAAACGCGGATCACGTGACCATTCACCAACACTGGGCATGCTCGTGCCGGTGTAAACAGTGAATGACGAATCAGGGAAGGACACGTCAAGACTGATAACACCCAATCATAGAGCCAAGCGTCAGCGTTTCTGAAGTTCTCCGTTTTGTATGGTTTTGTCTCGTCCACACTAAAACGCCCTCCGGAAATTCAAAACGAAAAACGGAGCTGCCGCGTTTCTAAACTTCTCCGTTTTAGATCTTCGTTTTTCCCGTTTTAGTCTGGACGGGAGGTGCAAACGTAGCAAAAGGTCTCCGTTTTTAAACGAAAACGCAGTAGTGTGGACGGGGCCTCAGATTTTGTTTGGCTGAAAGAAGAAAGTCATCTACACCCAGGATGGCTTGAGTGCGAGTAAATTAAGGGATCATTTTCATTTAGGTGAACTATTCCTTAAAGATCCGTGCACGTGAAACAATTTTTTTAAGAACCTGAATTCTAAATAAATTCATTTCTAAATTCCAAACTACTTTCTAAGCTCACACTACTCACCAGAGAAACGTGACCGTCCATTCACGAAGACATTCTTGAACTTGCGGGAACGTGGCATGTCTGAGGTGGTGTCTGTGGTGGAGTCGGCAGACAAACAGGAAGTGTCTCTCCTCATGCTCGTCGCTCCTGACTCTTCCCCCTCTTCGTCCGCATCCTGATCCTCCTCATCATCGTCAATGGCAGATTCATAGACTGTGTTGTCACTGTCACTTTCGTAACCTTTGTAACAATCCTTGATGCTCACTAGTTCGAGCTTAGCATGCTCATCCACCACCAGGGTGTACTTGACAGAGTCATACGTCAGTCCCGAAGCATCCGTGCTGACCGCCACCGTTTTTGAGGTTCCCTTGTCCTCCTTCACCACTTTGGGCTTGCGGGTTTCAGCCCACTGACTAGCATCCCCCGGGTCACCGAGGCTGACAGTCCGGCATGGGGGTGTAGGTGGATACACCTCATCCTCCTCGCTAATGGAGGGGTTCGGACAACCCGCCGATGGGTAGTTGTGAAGGGGAGGAATCTCCGTGTCCGAACTAATGGACATGCGATTGCTGTCGCTGCTCTGGGACAGAAACGGTCGCTCCTGCTCCCCGTTAACCGGCGTGAGGTGGATCTCCTCAGTGGCATGATAGTCCTTGTTTTTATCGACCGACTGGTCACACGTATCTTCATTCTCCACGGGATACTGCACCTGTTCCCGATAGCCATTGACGGTGTGATACCGGGCTTTTTCCTTGCAAAGGATCGGCATGTCAAGGACACCCTCTATGAGGGTCACTTCCGTGGATTTTTCCCTCATAACTGCCTTTGTGAGGGGCGCCACCACTTTGGGGTTGTTCAACTTGTCCTGCTGCTTGGTGCAAGCGGCTGAGGATTTATTTGTAGAGGAGGCTGGGCCTCGTGGTTTGGTGTCAGCCCTGGCCTGAACTTTGTCCCCATCGGTCTGGCTAACCTGCTCGGGTTTGGCCGCCGGATCTCCTGTTTCACACACAGAAGATTATACATTAGGCAATAAGCCTAATGGAGGAAAATATTTGAAGGGGATTATGTAAAAATGTCAGTTAATGCCTCATAAACACAACTCAGCACAGGAAGTAATGAATCCTGATGATTTTTAAACCAGTATAGAAATTCTGTTTCATTATAGTTAATCAACTGAGGAAATTCACCAAGAAAAACTATTTTTAAATAAACACTAAATGAAAATAAATAAATAATGAAACAATGAGACTAAAGTAGTGACAGATCATAAGAAAATGCAGGGCGGGTCTTTGTTCAATCCATTGCTTGTTGATTGGATGGAGGCTGATCTGAATGCAAGCTTGCAGTTGATTGTAAAAAAAAGGGCGGGGTTTAAGCAGACTATATGATTGGAGAGAGATCAGAGATAAGTGTGTTGTTTCACTAGAAGACTTAGTTATGGTCTTCCAAAAATAAAGAAACATTCACGGATGAATTGTTCACAATAAGATCATTTAACATGCATTTAGAGGTAACACTTTACAATACGGGTCCACTAATAAGCATTAATTCATGCTTAACTAATGCACAAATAATACTGAATTAATGTGCATCTAAGCTATTCATTAATGATTACCACATTAGGAACTAATTAAGAGTCTTTAAGGTTAATGTATTAGTTCATACATGAATTGTTATTAATCAAAAATGTAATTGTGGATTAATTCCATAATAACTCTTTTTTTTAACTAATAGTGTTAATTAATATGTTAATTACCAGAATGAGTCAAAGCCTTGTATTCCAACTTTCAGATAATATGACAGGTACACTAATATGCATTAATACATGATTAATTACTTCATTGTTAGTGCAAATCCACGTGCAAATTACTACAATTACTAAATGACTAGTTAATAATGATGTGCCCCAACAAGTAAAGTCATAACATAATGATACCTTTGCAAATCATTAGCTAATGATTAATTAAAGCAGACAACTGGAAGTTGAAATGCATAGCTTTGACTAATTGTGGTAATTAACACATTAATTTACACTACTAGTTAATAAAATGTTATTAAGGAATTAATACACAATGACACATTGAATTAAAAGCAATTCATGTATTACATAATCTATGGATCATATAGACTCTTTATTAGTTGCTGATTAGTTACACTTTAGCAGTAATCATTAATTAATGGTTTATACATTAACTCATGATTACCTGTGCATTAGTTAAGCATGAATTAATGCATATTAGTGCACCCGTATTGTAAAGTGTTACTCATTTAGAAAGCTATGAATTTTCATTTCATGCTGACTTTAAGGTAATGTGTTCAAGTCGGTGGACTTGTGCTAAAGTAACACACACAAAATGCAAATTTGCCATTTTCAGCAAAGTATAAAGTAAAAGCAAGACAATTGGGACAGAGGCCGGTAGCCACAGTATTTACACTCCTTAATGGATTACACTGGGACAGGAGAAAGTATTTTATCATAGACGACATTTAAAGACATTTTTCATACTTCTAGCCAGAGTCACACACAAGTGACATCAGATGAACTCTCTGGGTAAGTGGATTGACGAAAATCCCATTAAGTTAATTACAGCACGTAAACACGTTTTCATTCCGTGGAAGCGAATACTAAAAAAACAATCACAATGAAGAGACATATATTGTATTCCTTGCCTTTATCTCATGGTAATTCCTCTAATGCATAGAAAAGAGTTTGAAAAATGACTTGTTTGGAAAAAATGTAAGTCTCAGCAAATTCATCAGACGTGTTAATTTGTTGTGGAACATGTGGCCATTACTCACCCTTAATGTGTGGTGATGAAGAACGGGTTTTCTTTTCTTTCCTTCGTTCTTTCTCACCAAAGGAATTGTTATTTATTGTGTCCTGCAAATAAAATGGAGAAAAAGAATGAGAGATGGATTTTTCAATATAGTGCAGACAGGGTCAGATCAAAATTGCTGAGATTAATCCGTACAAATATAAAAATGATAACCAAATATTTTGGTCACTACAGTGTAGATACAGTAATACATACATTCTCTACATAACCTTAAAATAACAAATAATATTTTTTTTAAATATAAGAATGTCATTGCATTAGATAACAAAATATCAAAACAAGTGGAATGTATTTAAAATAACAGCAGCAATTTATTAATTAATAAATCAAATTAATTTATTTTTCAGACTAAAACACAGACAGGCATGTGTACATCTCTCCATCCTGAATAAAATGATTGATTTTGTCTGCATTACTACTTGCCACTACATTTTAGGTGCTTTTCCATCATATAGTGAAACTAGAAAGTATTTGAGTACAATCCATAAAGCAGGTGAGTTACAGGAAGAGCAGCCCGACAGATTGATTTACCGCTCTTTCCTATCGCTGACTCACCAATTGACCACGCTGCTATAATGCACCTTTAACACAGACATTCCTATGTTGCCATAGCAATATGGTCATCGATGATGCAGAATTGGCATGCGTGAGAGAGTGTCAGTGTGTGCGTAAGTGTGGGGGTAGGAGCACACACTAGTGCTCGTGACGGAGGAGGAAGACACAGATGGCTGAAATGAGGCTCTTATCCAGTGACTCTAAAAACAGTATCAGGAAAGAAACCAGATGGGAGAAACTCTATCCCGACAGTATATTGCGATCTAGTTTAATAATCAAAGCCTTTCTCTAAATATTACTGTGGGTCTACTAATATCAGACTAGAATTAAGCAATCTTCATAAATATATGACATTTAAATCTGAGAAAGATATATATACTATATTTATACATACATTATTAGTGGACAAAAGTGATGTCTGGAGCGTATATTTGTTTTCAATGACACTACAAGTCCAATTAAACTTTTAAAATATTAGGAAATTGTATATATTTATTTATATTTTATATATATATATATTGAATATGAGTGAGGAACAAAACACTAAACTTGGTCTGACAAAGTTATTTGGCAAAAAAAGAAGAAGAAGAAGCAAACAACAGCTACAGGTTTTATTTTACCATGCAAAAAAGCAAGGAAAAGGCATATTGACTACAACATAATTATTAAAAAAATTAATATTTTGTTGGAGATATTAATATCTCTCTTGTTTTTGCATGTTCATAAATTCTTTGTATGACAGCCTGGCCAAAATATTTGGCGTGTTTCATAGTATTCACTCAAATTAAACAATTGTCACCAAGCACTTGAGCAAATTTTTTAAATTAAACCAATTTTTAATAATATTTGAAAGAAGGGTGAAAATGTCAGTTTTCTTAGGCCAGACATGACATTTGGATTGGAGCTGAAAAATTGTTTCGTCCAATCAGATGCTTACTTTCTAGAATAAGAATGTATGCACCTAAACCCATATGTGTTGATTTAATAAAGTCTTTAAAAGTCAAAAAGGGTGGTATATTTTAAAGGGGTGATGAACTGAGAAATTAAATTTTCCTTGAGCTTTTGACATCTAAGAGGTCATCATATTATAAGAATATCCTGTAAGTCTTAGAACTGAAAACGTCCTTGTTAGTCCAATAAAAGCTTTTATTGACACCAGCCTCAGCAAACGACTCGTTTTTCAAAGTGGGGAACTATGACATCATAGAGGATAAAACACCACCCCCGCAGGAGAAGATCAACGCCTACTTCAACACGGCCGGTTTAGCCCCGTCCACCGATTTGCGCATTACACGCATAGCTGAATAAAATAGATGCCTACCTGGTGAAGACAAAACCGGATCAAGCTACCGAGTAATACAAAATATTGTGCAGTGCCTGTATGTGGAAGAAGACAGTCGCTGCATAAGCTTCCTCTGGATTCCAATAGGCCTGGTTAAACTTTATTTTTAATGACGTTTCCAGCTGATGAGGTAAAAACATTGCCGTCTGTCCGCTTCATTTCACTGAGGATTGTTTTGTATAAAAGACTGGATTTGCAGACCGATTAAGATTTAAGAACGGTGCTGTGCCGTCTATATTGAACAACACACGGACTCTGGGTCGAACATGTATGGGCGAATCATTCCAGTTGCCATTTTACAACATTGGACGTTTTCAAAACAATTTCCCCCACGTGCATCGACAAGTGAGTTGAAACTCATTATAATATGCAAAACTGTTATCCATAGTGGGCGTTTACTTCCAAGTCTTCAATGCGAGACGCCCATAAAAACAGAGCGTTTTTCAGCTAGGCTCAAAACTAGGGTAGAGAATAGCCTATTAGTTATTCATTTTGATGTTTTTTGATGTAAAAAAAAAACAATCGAAACGTCATAAGTTGACCTCAGACAACAATAGAATAAAATTTAAAACGCCAGTTCATGACCCCTTTATTACTTTTCCACAAAATTCAAAGAGATATATTAATAAATTAAAATACAACATACAATCCTCTGCTTCTAAAATAGTTACTTTTTGGCTGACATCACAGCCCCTCCAAAGTACACCATAACTGTTAACAATTCAATAATTTCCGGATAAAATCAAGTCTTGTCCAACATTTTTAATTGTTGAATATCTCATTTCACTCAGAAACGTGTTTTATTACAGAAGTAGTAGGTTGTCAATAGCACTCCACATCTATTCAAAGAGTTTCAGCCAACATCCAGGCCTCTAGCTTTCAAGCTGACATATTTTCGTCACAATGTAGATCATTTTAGAGCAGGCATTTTCACAGTTTTACTTGTATTACTCAATAACTGTGTAAAAGCTCTTTGCTAATTCCTCAAAGGCCCTTTGAGCCCCGCAGCTGTGCCAATGCTGTAGACGTAAAGATTACGAGATTAAAGACAGGGAAGCACATTTACAGTCATCCACCATCTTCTCTAGTTGTAAAACAGTCTGCAGTCACTAGCAACACTCTCATGTCAACCTCATAACCATAAAACATACAACAAGTGGGCTTTTGCAATTCTTAATAACAAACATTCATTTTAATATATCCGCTGTTTTAGACATTCAGGACATTGGACTTTTAACCAGCACTAATGCTATAAGATGGTAAATATTGTTACTGCAGACCAAACAGATTAAACTGCATTTTATTTATGGTTTAATGTGCATTTTCAACAAGTTTTGCATTCATTTACTCACCCTCATGTCATTTCAAACCTGTATTATTGACCTACTGTATATAAAATGAAGAATGAGACTTGAGTTTTGCATGATTTCAGAAGATCTTGAATAATGTATTTTTGAAACTTTCAATGTTTATAAATGAGCAGCTTGAATGTTCTGCAAAATATTGTGATCTGAAATTTGGATTGAAATGAGGGTGAGTAAATAATGACAAAATGTTCATTTATCTTAATCTAGAATCATTCTAATCATATGCTTTTTTTTAATATAATATTCTGGACAACACCAGAAAAGGTCCATAGGAGTTCAGCAAGTCTGGGTTGGAAGTTTTTCAGGAGATAACAGTGCTGCGCCATTACTTAAATCATTTAGTTCCCTTTGCCTCATTACCCACAATGCACTTCAAAATAGAGAAAGAGAAAGGATGGCTGCTAATCATTTACATTAAAAAGGTAAAAGGTTAGATCAGTGTTATTTTAGTATTATATTATCTAGACTTTTGGACCCTTCATAATATCTGATGTTCTCAGATGCAGTTGTCATCATAGAGTTATGTAAACAGCAGCAGATACAAACAATATAAATGTTTATATTACATTAAAAAAAAAAATTAAAAACTCCACTATAACTGTGGAAAACTGTCATAACAGTCTGTGAAAAGGGTCCATTATAGTATGTAAAATTATAATAATTATTTTTTTTACTTTTAAAATAAAACTTAATTTCAGTGAATAACTCCATTTTGAGCTCTTGGGAAATGTAATGGAGATTGAAGCTATTTTACCAAACTAAAATTCTGACATCATCATTTTTGCTAAAGTTCCCAAGTGAACATAATAAAACCAACAACATTTTCGCAAAATTTCAGATCAGAGTGTTTAAAATTTCAATTGGGGCTTGTTGTCACACAAGGTTCCAGGACAATAACAGTAGAAACGCTCACTATATTTTATACCGGAGTAAAAAAAGTGACAATTTGCTAACCCTAAAATGTCAATCGATTCCAATTTACATTACACAGATCACAAGACTATCAAAAACAGCGCCATATACGCCATCCAAAAGACGTTTTTGATCCCACCGTGTAATATTTTGTTAAAATCACCCCATTAAAGTGCCGCCCCCTGCTGTTTGACCCTCACAGGTCAACAGTAATGATCCACTCACGCTCTGTCTTGTCGGATTGCATTACGCATGGAGGGCGGGCAGCAGTGATTCATAGCAGGTGGGCCCGAGCGGGAGCTCGCAAACAGGAAACATCATCAGCATCAGCGGCCGGGAATATCAAAGAAAACCGAACGCTACGTGGCAACGATTTACATATACACTGAAAATACACCCCATCCCTCCAGGGGAATGGCTCGAGATGATATTATCGCTCGAGATCTTGTTTGTGCAGTGTAAAAATTCATCACTCTTACTGTAAAACAATTTCTAATCCCTGTCAATCTGCCTCGGACGCAAATCACAAGACCAAAGGCCGCTGCCCAGACAGTCCGTCTCACCTGAGTCCTTGGCACTTGAGGGAAAAGATTCAGGGTGGTGGGTCTCTTGGGCCGGTAGGTATCCATGGCGACAGCAGGGATGAAATCCTTTAGCTTAGGCTGAGTGACAGGCAGCCCTGCGCCCTGCTCTTCCTTGTGGTTGTCATCGACGGCATCAACCGGCTGCCTCTCGTCCTCCTCTTCCTCCTCTTCTTCCTGGATTCCTCCCTCTGCATCAATCAGGTCCAAGTGGAGCATCTCCGTCTGCAGCTCCACCACCCCCCTCCTCCGGCCGCTCCTCGGCGTACCATTGGCCGGCTGGGTCATGTGATCCTGGGAAGAGCAGGCAGCAGAGCTTTAGAGTCAAGAGCAAAGGAGCTGCAGTCAGAGGCAGCCGGCCAATCAGAGTGCAGTGATGACATCAGCCTGTGGCTCCCTTTCTGACTGCTGTAAGGAAAGCTAATTTAATCCCAGAGAACAATGAGGCGTGTCACACGACATAGCAAAATAAACACACCCAGAAATGAGAATTTATAACATGTTCATTACACTAAACTGCCTCATTGCCTATGAACGCAGCAAAACACTTATTGATGCTAATTATTGAATAAAAAGATTGTGATCTTAAGTTATTTTTATGATTTCCATGGTCAGATGTGAATGGCTTTAACAGAGAGAATTTAGAACCTGTTCAATAATGCTAATCCACCGTATCATCTTGAAAAACACACTTATTAGCGTAAACACTTGTTATGATGCTAATTATTACATATAAAAGCTTCTGAAATCATAAATGAGGGATTTTTGTTGACATTAAGCGGTTAGATGATATCCATGGTCAGATGTGGTTGCCTTTGATACAGAGTGAATTTATAATATGTTCAATACCACTAAATAACCGCTAAGCCATAGCCTAAACATGAATGTCATGATATCAATTATTGCATTAAAAAAAGCTTGTGCAAAGATAAATAAGTAATTTTTAAAGTTAATTTTAAGTTTAATTGGTTATATGATAATATCCATGATAAACAGATGTGATTGGCTTTGACAGAAAAGTTATAACATTATGCTAAAAGCTAGTTATTGTGCTATTCTTAGCAACACACACTTATGTTATATCGTCAATTGCTGCATAAAGTAGGTTGTGAAACCATAAATGAGGGACTTTTTTTTTTAGGTGGTTAGATGATGATATCCATCATAAACAGTCAGGTGCGATTGGGTTTGACATCTCCCCTCAGTATTGATGTCTAATGCTAATTGACTGCTATGCTAACTGGAACACAACAGCCTCTTGTGACCTTATACTCACTCATACTCATATGAATACTGAAATCTCGACACACATTCGAACCGCAATACATGGAAACTAATGCTGTGCCGTTGACCTAGAAATCTATTTTTGCTGTGGGGTAAACTGCTCGCCATGCTCTGTACCGTCAAATAATGATTCCTCATTCAGCTTGAGACCGCATGACTGTGTCTCATGGAAAGATAAGTGACTGTTTGGTTTTAGGGTGGAGAGATATAAACCATACATTTTACTTGGCGGTGGGGACTGTCTGTTGACGTCTACTGTTTTTGAATTAAGATTACTGTGATTACTAACACTAATCATACTATTTAGTTACAGACAATCTTTGACATTTTAATTAAGCAATGGGGTTAGCCTAGATCATGAATAAGTGAGTTTTGGTCATCATTTACTCACCCTAATGTCTTTTCAAACCTGTAAGCTTTTGTTACAGAACATTGCTAAATGTCCAAACTGCTCATTTTTTAAACACTAAAAGCTAATGGTAACTAATGTCTGCCTAACACCTTCTTTTGTTTTCAATATAGTAATACAGTCAGCTATATTAACACAAGATACAGTTTTAAAACGACATGAGGGTGAACAAATAAATAATTTTTTTTTTTGTATTCACTTTTTTCAAAGGCAATATTTGTCCATGTAATGTGTCATCCTTTAAATGTAAAATACTTAAAGGGTTTAATAAATAAAATCACATCAGCTAATTAAACCAGTGATATATCTGTTATCTATTTGAAAATGTACATGATGGTTACTACAATCCTTACATTTAGAATCCATAGGGCTGGGTATTGACACAAATTTCAGATTGGATTCGATATCTATTCACAAACTTGCGCTTAGATTCAATTCTGATTTCGATTTGATTCGATTAATGCAGGCTATCATGTCAAATATTCTAGAAAAGCATGGTTAACTGATTTATATGGGCTTGTATGCAAATTACAGTGAATTACAGACCTACACATTGAAATGGTCCACGTCATAAAAACATGACGGATTTATTCAAACATACATTAAATATTGAAGACAGTTAAAAAAATACAATGAATATGCAATATAGTGCAAATATTTAGCAAAATGCTCCTCTCTTGAGTTTATTTGTCTAGCTGTAGGAGCTCATGGATATTGAATGTCTTTTCTGAGGTAATGTTATAGCTTACACATAGGCTGTGAAAATGTTTACAAGCTATTATTTGAGACATGAAGAATTTCGGTAAATTGTAGGCCCTACTATATCTTTTTCAACATACCTTCTGATGTTCATCCATATTTATTTTGTGCTGAAAAACAGTAACGTTAGTTAAGAAGAAGAGATTCAGTTCCCGTGCGGAACTTGAGGCGATCTGTCATTCCTCATAACAGAGCGCCAAAACGGTATTTAACATTTGAATTTCGTAATAAAATTGATCGAATTTGAAAGCTGAGACTTTTTGTATGTTAATAGCAACAAAGCACAAACTAATTGCGCTGTATATTGGATGTGCATGGGGTTACAGTTTTGTCAATCAAAAATGAAAATCGATTAAAATCGGGAAATCGCTCAACACAGTAAATAGCTAGGCTACTGTGAAACTTCATTTCATACAGTTACATTTCATTTGCAGTAAATTCTTAAAGGAATAGTTCACTTTAAAAAAAAACTTTTGCTGATAATTTACTCACACCAATGTCATCCAAGATATCCATGTCATTTTTTTCTTCAGTCGAAAAGAAATTAAGGTTTTTGACAGTTTCAGATTTTGACAGTTTCAGAAAGTTTCAGAAAGTTTCAGTGCAAAGGGCTTTAAACGATTCCAGACGATGAATAAGGGTTTTATCAAGCAAAACGATCGATCATTTAAAAAAAAAAGTTTAAGTTTTAAACTTATCAAAATGAACGAATCTTTTTACGAGTCAATTCGTTCATTTCGTTCGCTGATTCAACCGAATGACACGAAAAATTAATTGTTCATTTTGATGAACGAGTTCGAACAGGAGAGTCACGAACACGCATCACAGAACAGAGCAAGGCGAGCATTTGAGCTTATAAAACTTAAACTTTTTTTTTTTTTTTAATGAGCGATCGTTTCACTTGATAAGACCCTTATTCATCGTCTGGAATCGTTTAAAGCCCTTTCAACAGTTTGCAGTTTGTACTGAAAGTGTCTTTTGGACCTTGAACTGTTTGGTTCCCATTGAAGTCCATTATATGGAGAAAAATCCTGGAATGTTTTTTAAAAAAAAACTTAATTTCTTTTCGACTGAAGAAAGAATGACATGGATATCTTGGATGACATTGGGGTGAGTAAATTATCGGCAAAAGTTTTATCTTTTTTAAAAAAAAGTGAACTACTCCTTTAATGCAGGAACAGTCTAAAGTTAAGTGCCATGTTTGATTACTGAACTAGTCTTGTACTAGTGAGCTGTAAGGAGATTAGCTTCAGACTCAGATGTTGATGAATCTTATGTTTGGCGCACCTCCAACAACCAGAGTAACTGACTCTACAAACTAGATGTAGGCAAAGTTTTAAAATAAATACATTGTTTCAATGTGAAATAAATTAGTAAAAAAGTGAAAATTACATATATTATAATTTTGAATAAATAGGCTATACATACATTAAAGAAAAAAATATGTTGATAAATATAAATAACCTAAATAAAATATATTAATATGTTGGTCTATATGGTTTTCCCTAAAAAGGACAGCTTATATGAAAACTGTTTGTAATTTGAGGGTGTAGGCTACAGACTTACTTTAGGGTCGAGGTCGAGGTGGTTGAGAGTGATTCCGTTCTCATCCGTGATTTCTGTTACTTCTGACAGGTCATCATCCTCGTATTCATTCAGACTGATGTCATGCGTTAACCTGAAAAGTGGCAGCACACCCACATACACAGTGACACACACTACGTCATTCCTCCACTATGAGACTATTGCTAGACAATCAGAGGGCAGGGCTCACCGGATGATCAGATAACTTCAGGAATACTGCAGTGCTATATATACACACACAAACATTGGTTTCCATGTTTTATGGGGACTTCGTATAGTTTTATACTATACAAACTGTATATTCTAATCCCACCCTACCCCCAATGCATTTTTACATTTTCAAAACACTTCATTTATTACGCTTTATAAGCTGTTTTCCTCATGCGGACCAATAAATGTTATATGTTATTTTTACCGTAAGGTAACATTGTGGGGACAGGGGAATACCAGGAGCACGCACACACACATATATACTGTATATAGCCTATATACAGTATATTCAGAATTATTATAAACGTGCAATGGAAATCTGTAAGAAAGCATTAGCAAAAACACATTTCTGCTGTTTGTTTAACACATCATATAAACTTCCTTAAGCAATAACAGTTACTTTCTTATTCAGTCTATAATGTTTAGAAAGCAGCTGTTAAGTGTCCTTACCTCAGTCTGCAAGCTAGCAAAATCTTTTAGCCATTTGCCGATAAATGAAGCTTTAAAAAGCTTTCAGACATACTAACTTCTCAACACTTCCTTTATACCTGCAATTGTGCAGCCGCCCACATTTCATAACAGATAACAAGATGAACAAGATAATTGTTCATGATAAATTCAGTCGAGCGAAAAAACCTAGAACTATTAATGTCGTTTTGCACACCACAGTTGAGTTATTTGTATGATTTTGTACCATGTAAAACACTCAAATCAAGCCTAATTTTAGGTTAGAAATATTATACACGCATATTAAATTACAAAAACCTTCATATCCATAACCCTTACATTAATTGTCCTGCAATGGACACCAAACTAACATTCTGGCCCATATCAGAGCACACAAGCTGATCCTAGGTCAGATAAGTGCACTGTAAAAGGCCCCATCACTACTGTACCATTTCTCCCACTGTTCCTCCATCCAGCTGTCCCCATCCTCTCTGGAGTCCATGGCCAGGCTGAGCACCATCTGCGGGGCAGGGCGGGGTGCCACTGGACCCTTCTTAGGGGGAAATCGATGGAGCCGACAATTATGCCACTTTCTTTCTCAACCTCCCGTCCAGCACTCCACACAGAAACGTCTCCAGCGAGGGTCCTCAGGGGGGGGGTTACATCAGCCACGGGAAGCTGTAGTGCCTGTCCTCACATCCCCTGGAAAACATCATACTGCACACCCCTGACAGTCCTTTCTCTGCTCTGCGTGTGTCCTTCAATGGAGCCATTAAAGTCAGTGGCGGATAACTGAGAGAGAGAGAGAGAGAGAGAGAGAGAGAGAGAGGCGTAGTCTCCTCTAAAAGGGTCTGCCACACCAGTGATTGATGGTCCAGATCAATGCGGCTCAAGTTGCCACCTCCATACAAGTGCAGGCCGACATCGGGACTGGAGATGCATGCTGGGAATCGATGGCATTGATAACAGATAAAAATATCTGGAAGGCTGTCTGAGATATATATTGTATCATTAAAGTTCATTAGTAACAACTCCCAAACCCTGTTAAGAAGATCTAGATCTTCATGGTTTCTTTAATAGAATAGTCAGCACGTTATTGATGGGTCAAACCTGCGTCATCTTATTTTACATTGTGCGAACGAAGATTACACGACTTGCAGGAGATCCGTTTCATTGTGGGACTCGGCAGAAGATGGAGGACGAAGAAAGGAAGGGGCAACAATAAGAGGCTCTGTGGTCATTATGATGTATAAGAGTACATTAGCTGACCTGGACAGGAGCTGAGAGCTCTTTCTTCATTAGCACAGCTCCCACAGGACACCATTCACATCAGCTCAGCATACAGCAGCTCCATTGCATTACAACACCAGCACACTGCTGGATGCTGCTCAGTTTACTCAGATGTCCACTGATGGGGCATGTTTTAATAACGATGAGAAAAATCAAAGATATTCACAGAAAATAATAATAATAAAACTATCATACTGGTGATGTATCTGTGACTTTAAAAAAAAACAAAAAAAAAAAAAAACAAACAAACACTAAACCGAACACAAAAAGAGGGGAAAAACAGAAACCAAAACAAATAAAACAACAACAAAAAAAAAAAGAACAAAGAGAAGAAAAACAGACCAAACGAAGAAACAAAACACACAGACACAAAAAAACAAACAAAAAACAGGACAGCAAAACAGAACAAAACTAAGAAAAAAACAACAACAATGAAACGAAGCCAAGAACAAAAAACAAAACAAAACTAAAGATGAATAGAATGAAAACTAAAATATTTTAAAACAAACTATTATAAAAAATAAAAAGCCAACATGAAAACAAACTATATATAAAAAAACTAACCACTAAAATATATTTAAAGGGGTCATGAACTGGCTTTTTAAATTTTATTATATACGCACAATCGGCACATCATGGAATTTAACTGTCAATTTTGTCCCCGCCCCCTTTTTTGGGGGAAAACAAACTAGACTCCTCATCAGCAGCACCTCAATGAATGCAGTACATGAGATCCACGGGGAGGAGTCGGATCACGATCCAAGGAGGTGGGGATGGGTAGGATTAGGGTTGGGTTTAGGGATCAGGGGGCGGAGTTGGATCTGGATCCGACTCCTCCCCATGAATTTCATGTTCCACAGTGAGAACCAACTCCTCCCCATAGGCTTCAATACAAAATAACGGCAAAAACCAACGTCCGTACACAGCCGCCAGGAGTAAATAACTTAAGAAATCACTTATATAAAAGATGTCAAGTAATTATATGTCCACCCTGCCTGCCATAGAGCGTGAAAGATACTTGCTACCAAAAAAAAAACAAAACGTGGCTGCCATCGCATCATCCATGTGGATGCAGCAAACTGATGGTGGTTGAGGAGAGATCCCCTGATATTATTGTAAAGTGCTTTGGGTGTACAGTAGTACATATGAAAGCGCTATATAAATACCTCTTTCATTCAATATGATCAATTTCAATCACCTAATGCAAATGAGCAGGCCTGTGCATAAATGCAATTGGGCATACATATACACATACACACGCACAATGTGAAGACGCCCTCTAGTGGTGATTTAAGTCCTTCTCAAAAAGGTGCAGGAGTCTCTATCACTATGTTTTAGTAAACATGTTGTTGTGGGTGTTTAAGTATGGTGCTAAGGCGTTCTTGGTGGACTGACCCAAGTCAAAAGATCCCTCACACAAGTGTGTGTGATATTCTGATACCCAAATATGTCTCACGTCCCTCTTTCAATGTCTGCTGCTGTAACGTCCACCAGGCAAAAATATTCAAAAGAAGTGATTTTTTACAAGATGCATGAGATTTCATTCATGTTTGTAAAACAAAGGCTGTAGGATGTGTAATATGATAAAAGTTTTCAGGTTGAAGAATAAAGTCAAACGAGTTTCAAATAGATTCAAGAAATTTATTTGATATATTGTAGTCTACAGTAAAACATTGTAGATGCAATATATCGCAGACAAGTTGTCGCTGACAGAAGCATGCAGTGAAAAGGCTTAAATAAATTACTGCCTACAAACAGAACAGCTTAATCCCATCAGCCTTTTAATGAAAATAAACTCTTTTATACAATACAAAAAAGAAAAAAAGGGAGGAAAAATAAATAAAGCTGTTCCACCTTGCAGAGGAAACATGTTAAATTGTTAAATTATAGTGAATGAATACATTTAGTGGAATGTACAATTATTTGTTTCTAACTTTTAGAAAACCTGCAAACGTTAAAATGAATGAGCTGGTAAATAAATCAAGCTTATTGAATTAATATGAGGATGGATTCTGTTAAATTCAGAAAACTTTAGTGCAGCCAGTGGCAACGAAATGTTTGCATTACATACACAAAGCGTATATTTAAATGGAGAAATTACCGAAACCGTAGTAAACTTCTTAATTGCTTGTGCGAACTAGTTGCTTGAAGCTTGCAGTTATAGAGTTCAACTATATCAGACTTCATACAAGAATTACAATTCTCAATTGATGTTGTCAGAACACTGCAGCCTTTGTCTTCAAATGTTCCCCTCGTCATTTTTATTACATGCCATTAATCCGAGTTGCATACATTTTGGCTAGATAACTTCATGAATACTTATTTCGGCGAATCGTTCATTACTCTCAATGGCGAACTGAAGGGAGAACTAAACATCTATCTGTCTCTTCATACAATCATGTTTAGTTTAGCAGGTCAAAAGCAGCTGTTTATGAAAGATGGATCTACAGTATAACACGCCTTGACGGAACGGTTCAATCTTTTGTTGTTATTTTTTTTTTATTAGTGCCGTTTCTGTTCTTCCGCGAAAGGTGGCACCATTTCTCACTAGACTCCTGCCGTTTCTGTCTGTTGGATAGTCCGGGAAGGTAGACTCCTCCGAGTCCGCAAATGAAGTCTTAACCTGAAGACGACCAGAAATAAAATTAATGATCATCATCACTGTGGGTTGTTTACCTCTGAATACGCTTAATCATACAGCACCACTCACATAGTTTTCAATTAAAATACAATAATTTTGGACAAATACAATTAGTCAGTAACAGGTTTGTTTTTGTGGCTTCAATAAATATGCTTCATATAAAGAAATAATACAATGATTCAGAATCATATATATAAGTGTAAGATGTGACTTCGTTAATCTGGTTTGTTAATTTCTGATAATTTTGGCAAGTAGAAAAATCTGAATGGCTGGTAACTTAAATGCACAAACACTGTGGGTTTTATACCTGTGGTCACTGCTTTTCATCAATCTTCAGCTCGACTCCTTTGGCTTGGTTGGCGTGCTTGACTTTTGACTTCTGTTTGCTTGTGAGCTCAAAGGGTAGACCCCTCTTCCTCTGGATGTGGGTGCCGGGGGCAGCCGCTGTCGGGCTGGAGGGCTCAGAGTTGGGTGGGGTTGAGGGAGGAGGCGTGGAGCCTTGACCTGTAGAAAACATGCAGCTTCAGAAAAAGTACTGTCCTGACAAGAACAATTTTATGTCTGGTCATAGTAGCAATGGTATGATTAGTTATTAACAATAAGGGCGAAGATTGCTTCTTTGGATTAGTAAATTCACATTCTTATGTGCGAACAGGGAGTGTAGTCACAGAGAGAAAAACATAGCCTAGCTGAAAGAAAAGAAAGCTGCACAATGAATCATGTTAGTCTGATGATTGACGCGTCTCACCGGCAGTGCTGCTGCTGGCCTGAGAGTCATCTGACATGGGAGGCTCCGCCTCTTCCTGGATTGTAGGTACTGAGGCGAGCAAACCTGTCGCACAAAAAAAGCCATGGTTACAAATTTTTGCAAATGCCGATAAAGTCGTCATCCACAACTGCACAACAAATATCATACAGATATAATGAAATGCAATGTTAAGTCGCTTTGGATAAATGCGTCTGCCAAAAAAAAAGCAGCATAAAATGTACCGACATACTTTTCTATTTTATCCTTTAGTAAAATGCTGTAACTAGCTGTATTTTTAATTCAAAACTTCTATGGTGAGAGCTCTTTTAATCTTAACACCACTATAGTCTTAACTGAAGTCTTTTTAGTCTTAACTAAACATACACAGGTTGTTTTTTTATTCTGACATTGCAATGTTCATTAAAAAATCCTCTAAAATTAGCAATCAGTACAGTGGCCCAGATATCATGTATTATCTGTTAAATGACAGCTTTGAAAAGTTTTCTCAAAGTATTGAATCATTTGCATGCATTTAAAATTCAATAAATGACAATCTTGAGCTAATGCAAATGTACTATTTTCCATATTGTGTGGGCAAGCATGATCAGACCTCTGCACTCCAAGTTTCAAATCCATTATATGCATACATAACTAATAGACTTGTGCAAGGCCAATTTTCCCCTTTTGTGTGATCCTGACCTTAAAGCTGCAGTTTGTAGATTTTTTAGGGTTAAAAATTATCCAAAATACATATTTGAGAAAATACATAACCAGCCAGTGTTCAAAACCATCTGCTTGCCATAGCTTGATTCAAAGCGGGAAGCTTGTAATAATACTGGCGGATTTCCACGGGAGATTCGAGCATGTCTTTGTCACATCACATCTGTACACATAAAGAAGGAGCTAGTCGGCTATATTGCGTGTTGAGGATGCTGGAGGTGGAGATTTATAGCCTTTTCTCATGCTTAAATATCCCCTTATACAAGCTCTTAATATCATAAGAACAATTTTTTGTTGGTGACAAATGCTGTAATTTCCTGTTTCCTCCATTAGAGGGCTGTAATAAACCGTTGTGTTTGATAGATCCACTGTGTGTTACTCACTAAGGCCTCTGTAGTGTGACAGCTGCTGGTAAACTTGTTTCATTCGTTCGATGTTAAGCCGGCTGCTCTCGGCATGATTGATCATTGGTTTAGGATAGTCCACACCCACAATGCAGTTGGCCGCTTTCTGCACCGATTCTGGAGCGTTCCATGGCTCGTAGATGTAGCGGTTAGGATAGTCTTTCAACTTCGGGATGTACCTCCTGCATGTGAGAATGTATTGATGGTTTTATAACAGACACTTACAAATAATGGCAAAATATCTTTCTTTAAATTATACACATTTTTTTTATTACAAAAGACAAATTAGCATAAAAAGCATCGGAGTTAAAGCATTGGAGCAAAATTCGGAGTCGCTATGGAGGATGAAGAGCAGCTGGCACAAGATCGCCAGCACTGGAAAGAACTGGTTCATCTGGTCGGCTCAACGCACAGGGATGGGATGTAAACCCATACCCAATGCAGGAGCTTAATACAATACAATACAAAATTTTATAGCAGCTCTTTTGAAAGCACAGTGGAGGGATCTGAACCTGAGGTGGTTTACATAAGCCTTTATGCAACAAATCTACAAAACTCTGAATAGATAACACCTGCTAGTGATGTAAGACGTGCTGTCTTACTGTGGTTAAGGGCTGGTGTGTTTACCTGATGTACTCTCCGGTGGGATCCGTCCTGCGGCCAAACCCCACGGGACAGTAACAGTGAAAGAATTGCTGAAAGAACGCACTGCAGGAGAGCCACATCCAGCTGCCTGCGTTCACGCTCCAATCGGCATCCAACAACAACTCCTCAAACACCTTAAAGATAGAAAGAGTTAGATTAGGAGAGAAAAAGAATAAAAAGGAAGAAAGGGGAAGTTGCACCATCTTATTTACTTTCATTCCGCTTTCCCAGCTCATCCACAGGTCTCCTCGAGTGAGGAAACAGGCTACGGCATGCCGGGCCAGGTGGTGGATCCAGCCCTCCCGTCTTAGCTGGGTCATGATGGCATCGATCCAAGGGAACCCTGTCCGACCTTCAGCCCATTTAGCCAGTGCCTCGGGGTTGTGATCCCAGGGAATCTGTACGCAGATGGGGTTTCCCTCCATTCGGTCAAAGTTGGGGTTGTTGGTGCCCGCTGTGTAGAAAAACTCTCGCCACAGGAGCTGGCCGAAAAGCGAAAGGGGTGGACTAGACCGTCTCCGCAGCTGGAAAAGTGCAAAAGGTCATGAAAATGGTTGTGAAATCTGTTTTACTATGCCGTAGTTTTACAGTATGTCTTTTATGACCATACATGTATACTCAAAAAGGAAACACCAATAATTAATTCTCATACTTTATCATTGATGCCACATTTTGAATTAACACAACACAAATAACTTCATGAGGTATCCACCTGGGACACTTCTTAATGAGTAATGAAGGAGCACTTGATGGCTGCTTTGGCATCACCATGGTTTTTGTTAATAAATTAAAATGTATACAATTCATATTCATCTCTAAAATTAAATTCAAACATTTCAACATAAGCCTTCAGATCAAAAGGTTTATTAAGATTATGGGAAATATAAATTCAGTCAAATGTGCCCAAAAGTTTAGCTGGTAGTGAATATTTAATACACGTTTTCTTGTGGTGTACCCCAAGGCTTGATTTTGGGTCCCTTTATTATTTAAGTTAAATGCATGTATTAATTTAGCAAGTTTAATTATTATTCAAATTGAACTTCCACTTTCATTATTTGTATGCCATCTACCACTCATTATTAAACTATTACACTTGCACTTCTCTGGATGACTACCAACAATGTCATAAAATAACAATTACTTACCTTTATATAAAGTTCACGCAGATTGTAGTAAAAAACACGACATGACAGACAGCCAAATCGCAGGTAAGGACTAAGTCCAGTTGGGCTGGCGAACAGTGATTGAGCCGTTATTCTGGGCCTCTCGAAATTCGCTACCCAGGCCTGCATCAACACAAAAAGAGATTAAATCAAAATATAACAACCAATATAAAAACATTTAAAAAACAAACAAAAAAAAAATTTTTTTTAATGGGTAATATTATACAACCATTTATTAATTATTCCTTTCTAGAAATATAATTGAGTAATATATATATATATATATATATATATATATATACACATATAAACCAATTCAACAGCTGCATTTCTTGTTTATTAGTCATTATTAAATCGTGTAACTCCATGAGGTATCTCCATGTCTTACCTTTCTGTCTAAATGTTTATTTAATCTTTCCATGGCTTCTGTCTCACCACCCTTCCATACATGTGTGGCGTCACCCTGAGTCTTAAAACCCAGCTCCTCAAGAGAGGGCACGCCATATCGTTCATCGTGGTTATCCGCGATCTGCGTCCGACATCTGTCCATCTGCTCTTGAGTGACAGTCGGCAGCGGTTTCCTGGGAAGTTCAAGTCTGTTCACAATGGCTTGAAACCTCTTGAAAGTGAGAGGGGGGCTGTGGTTGTTCATTTCTATGATCCTGAGGGGAAACCAAAAACATGTCTCTGATTTCACGGTCTATAAGCAGTTATTTTCTCTCAAAGGTTGAATATTAATAGAACTCAGAAAGGGAAAGGTCTTTGTTTTAAGCTAGTTTGATTTGATCTTGTTGACTGGCTGTCAAAAGTTTAGTGTAGAAATAAATAATTTTCAAAGGCATCATAAGGCTCAACAATAAATGCGAAAAAGTGTTTTGAGCCAGTTGATGTCACAGGCCCAATTTGATTTACATTAGTGTATCACAATAACACAAAATTAAAAACATTTTTGATCAAAAGACATTCATAATGTTACAGATGCTGTACTTTTGAATTTCTATTCAACAAAGAATCCTGAAAAAAAAAAAAAAAAAAAGCACAACTATTTATCCATAATAAGAAAGTTCTTGAGCAGGAAACATTAAAATTATTTCTGAAAGATCATGCGACACTGAAGACGAGTATTGACGCTGAAAATTCAGCATTGCAATCACAGGAATGCAAGTAAAATGTACAATATATTAAAAACAGTTATTTTAAAGTGTAATTACATCATTTTATATTTAATAATAAAGTGTTTTACTGTATTTTTTAATCAAATAAATGCAGCCTTGGTGATTACACGCATAAATTAAAACCAAACATTTATGTGCACATTAATTAAATGCACCCAAATATTTAAAAATAAATATTAAAAACACTATGTATTGGGATCAGTACAGGAAAAAACCTGATCGACGTTAACAGAACCATGCTTGTTTGTAGGACATTTCACTTATAGCTCATTCAACTACACCAATCAGTTTCAAACAACCTGAGGTGGCACTCCATAAAAAGCTCAGTTTTATTCTTTAGGAAACAAGGTCACTAAAGTAAGGTCATATTCAATCAAATAGGAAAGAGTGGCTGGCAGCGTGTCCAGACACACTTTCCCACATTCTCCAAATGCACGCACACAAGTCCCAGGCTGGTTCTGAAAAGAACCAACAGTCTCAGTCTGCCCTCTTAATGAGAAACAACAGTCTTAACACATTAACAGCCTGTCCCTTATTAATAGTCCTGATCTTATACAACCGTCTATATCCAACAGGGGTGGAGCCCTGCCATTGGCCGGTTCTCTCGGCACGGTGCAGAATCAAGGGGCACCCGCGTGTTTGTTAGGAAAAGCCAGGCGCTCCCTCGCACATGTTTGCAGTGGTGACTTGCATGCTGAGCTATTTTACCCTCCCTCCAACCCACAGCACATGTTTCTCAGTGTGACCGTCAGGGCCGCTTTCAGTCACCAGATGGCAGTAGAGTCTCATTTCTTCTGTCTGAACTAGAGATTGACGTCACACTCGCACCCGCACATGCATTCACACACGCTTATGGATGCAAGCTCATTCTCTTCCCCTCTGAATGAGAGATTCTGGGCATATAATACATTTATGTAATCTATGCAAAAGGACACTTGTTTTACATTACACATCAGGAGTAGTTTTATCTGCACGGTAATCTGAGAAGGGGAGAGTCAAACTCATGTTTGGTAATACACTCAGGAAAAGGATAAGAGATTGTGAGTTGCACATGAACAGAAGTGCAGACCAGAGTCACAGTGCCGCAAAGTTCATCATTATGTCACATTATGTGAATCACATTTGTGAAATCACAAGTGCTGGCAAAGTTTACTGAGTAATCTAGTCAATGATTAGGGAATGTGAACATGCCGGCTGCTGCGTTTTGGACAAGCTGAAGACAGGATAAAATAATTTGGGGCAGACCAATTTACATTAAGTTGCAATAGTCTAACCTTGATGAAATAAGTGAGTGGATAACAATTTAAGTAAGTATGGGAAAGAAAATGTTTAATCTTAGCGAACAATCTCAGATGATAAAAACTACTCATCAATAGCACTGAGAAAAGTAAATCAATAAAGAGATAATGACTCCAAGATTCCTCACATGATCTTGTACGTTTGACAACAACAGGGCAACTAAGCCAGGTAAGCAAGAGAAAGAAGAACCTAAGATGAAGACTTCGGTTTTGCTCTCATTTCATTGTTAGAATTTATTTGCCAGCCAATGTTTAATATCTTTAAAGCAATTTAAGGCATTTTCTACTGAACAGTTCTTCTCTACATACCCTGAAAAATAACATTTGGAATCGTCGGCATAACAGTGGTAAGATATGCTGTATTTCTGAAAAATAAATCTATGGGGAAACATCTACAGTAAAAAAATCACAAGGGTCCTAAAATTAACCCTTGAGGGACACCACGTTTTAGCTGAGCTGATGTAGAAGAGAACTTGCCTAAATTAACAGACTGTTTTTCCTTTTTGATAGGAGGAAAAACACTGGAGGGTCGTCCCCTGGATGCCCACCATACATTCTAAACCATCTAGAATATTATGGTCAATTGTATCAAATGCATCACTGAGATCTACAAGTAGGACAACAGGTGAACCTGAGTCCATGGAGAGTAAAATATCATTGGTGATGTTCAATAATGCAGATTCAGTGCTGTGCAAACATTTGAAACCAGACTAAAATGTATCTAAAAGCAGGGGTCACCAAACTTTTTTCTCTGGGGGCCACATTATCGTTCCTGACTGTGATGGGGGGCCGGGGCTATATAAAATAGAATTGTGTGACAAAGACCAAACTGACCACCAGCAGGCCTCATAGTAGAGATTACTAGCCTGGCACAGCCATATTTGTTTATCATTAATAGTTGTTTGCAAAAGTAGTAATCGAGTCTTCACACTTTGTTTTAATTTGAAATACCACAGATTTTCCATTTATTTATTTTCGAATACAAATAACATCAAACCTGTCAAGGTAAGAAACATCTGCCTAGTTGAGGTGAGTGGCACTGGTAAGGATGAATGAAAAATTATAAATTATAGGTAGGCCTGTTACTATTTATAATAATTGTGTACAGCACTTAATAAAGGTCAAATAAATAGGCCTATAAAATAAATAAATAAACATTGAAATTATAACAACAACATGAGTAATAGAACTAGTCAGCTCTTATGCCTATCCAGGTGAGCATGCTCAGTAAACAACAAAATACCAAATGCAGACATGTTATTATTTTCCAAAAAGCAATTTAAAAAAATAGGCCATGACGACTTTTGGGGATTGCCGGTTCAAGTAGTGGGGGGCAGAGGGGTTGGGGGGCCAGTCAAAGGGGTGTGGCGGGCCTGATTCGGCCCACGGGCCTTAGTTTGGTGACCCATGTAATAGAGCCAGACCGATAAATGATTTTGAAGGCCGATACCGATACAAATATTTGTTGGTTTCAAAATCCGACATTCCGATATAATCGGACGATATTATTATTATTCTTATTTCAGAAACGCGCAACAAAATATTAACAGACTTCCCTAACATTAGTTATTTGTAGTTATACTAATGTTTTTTAGAGTTTTAACTAAAATAATATGATAATGCATTTTAAAAAGAAACTTGGTTCTATTGTCACAACAGAACAGAGGAACATCAAAATATTTTAATGAACATCAAAATATAAAGTTCTGATAAATAATAATTAGTCCCTAAATTGCCTTATAGTTATAAGCTACCTTATAATTACAGTTATTTTTGACAACACTCACGACAAGGTTGAAGCGTGATTCGTCCGTTTTTATTTTATTTTTTAAATATTCATTTATCGGCTATTATACCTGCTGATACCGATATTTTAGAAAATGCCAAATATCGGCCGATAATATCGGCCTGCCAGTTTGGAGATCGGCCTGTAGAAAAGTGTTTTTTTTTAAATGTAAAATTGTGTTTAAATCTGCTTGGCACAACTCAACTTGCTAATGAGCTGTTAATTATAGCGTCACACTGAAACTGATAGTCATAAAGACTACTTTAAAAAGGCGTGGAGAAAGAATGTACAGCTTGAACCAGGAGCACTTTTTTTGGAGACTACACCATTTTGGAGACTACTTCTGCTAGTTGTTCTGGTGTAACTGGTTCAAAGTGAGTCCGAGAGCTGGATAGGGGAGGAATTAATGATTGATTAAAAGGAGTAGGTACAATTCCACATTTAATCCATTTAATTTTGTAAAGGAGTATAAAAATGTTTCACAGTTTTCTTGGGTAACGTCTAAAACAGTATTTTTGGTTGGGTTTAAAACAGAATCAATTGTATTGAACAAAACCTCCTTTCCTTTAGCTACTGCTCTCTGATAGTTTGTTAAGGACTCCATTAAGATGTCATAAGAGACTTCAAGCTTGTCTCGTTTCCACTTACGCTCAGCTTTTCTGCATACAAAATGGGCAATAATAGCTGCATATTACACAACTATAAATGTAATTAACCCCTCCCCCTTCTTTTGTTGCCAAAAATATCAATATCTCTTTATTACAACTGCAAATTTACACACAATTGTCCACTAAACTGCACGTATTATTTGAATTTTATGATAAAATGGAATTTGAAAACTAAGACTTTGCTTCTTACCAGAAATAACAAAGCTCTTTGTAATTATCGGATGGGAGGCGCAACAAAAAACATTTGGTGTGGGGAAAAAACGCTGATCTTACAACCCCGACTTGAAATTCATAGGGTCAAATAGAGCCTGCTTTAACGTCGCTTTTTTAAAACTGTTAATGTCTCTTTCACTTCAATGGCTCTAAATTCAACATATGGGTTTTCTTCATAACACAGTACTGACACATTTTTTTTCACCGTCTTTTGACTGATATAATCAGTAGAGGTCGTCCAATTCATCGCTTTTGCCGATTAATTGTATTAAAAGGACCACGTGACACTAAAGACTGGAGTAGTGACAATAAAAATTCAGCTCTGCCATCAGGAATAAATGATTACATATTACAATACAAGGTAGTAAAACAGGCACAAAAAATTAAAACAATTAATTATAAAAATATTGTTAATACACTACCCATCAAAAATGGACATACTTGAACGAATTTAATATTTAAGACAATTTAAGAGCAAAATATACATTAAGCCTATGAATGAATTTCTTTACAAAACCAAACTTTGTTAAGTTTGTGAGGGAACAACAGCATGTGTCAGTTTTCCCTGAGGAATGTGTGCGAGAGCAGTTCATCACCCACCTGTCTGGATTGTAGAGCGTGTGAATGTTTCGTACCACGGTTTCCACACCATATTCATGCGCCATTTTAATGATGGCTGCATCTCTTTCTTTCCCATAAGGCTCAGAGTCATATTCAAACGTGAGCCTTGTGACATTCCACTCCTGAAAGAGACAGATCCGATATACGTTAAATAATGACACAAATGGTCAAAGTAAATACAACATCAACATGTAGTATCTTTAAAAAATTATTACTAGCAGTATTTGTCAAAAGCAGCATAAAAAAGTGTTACATAAGGTTAAGTGAGGTCAATGACAGCCTCAAGTTAACATCATTAACCAGCTGCTGCTTTCAAGTACATCCGGTGATATAATCATTTAGTGTTTGATTACCAAATAAGGCTTAAAAAGGTGAGCCCTTAAGAGTAATGTCAATTTAAACTTCACACATGGCCACTGTGCTCTTCAGTTATTCTGAAGTAAACAATAGCTCATTCTGTGACATCTAGGTTATACAAACTCATTTTAAATGGCTGATGTGCCAGTGCCCTCACCCCCTTGCATAAACACAGCACTATTAACCTGCCAAAGGGTTCACACAACCCACTTGCCAAAGTCTGAATGAAGCATTGTCGTGAGAGAGAGAGAGAGAAGCCCCTTTGAATTGAATTGAAATTGAGAGAAGACTGCTCCGACTGCATGAAAATGTGATCTTTAGAAGCTGTGGGAGGGCGTGTGAAATTTAGAAGCTGTGGGAGGGCGCCAAACTTTAATACGTACGCCCGTTTCACACATACTCCGTGTCCAGTGCGTATGCGGTGCGTGTTGCAGGAGCAGCATAGGCTAAAGTGCTTTCACATATGCTGCGTTTGCAGTGCGTAACTGATCCGCGGCTGTACCACAAACACATACTCACTATTTTTATTTCAAATTCAGAAGTTATGCAGCAACTTTCATTAAAATAGTTGTCAGCATTGTGATTCTCTTTTACAAACTTGAATGGACGTATGCACGTTTAAACACAATTTAAACAACGTAGGCATATAATTCCATGCATTACTTCTATACATATTAAGTGGCTCAAGCATGTAGTCAAATATTTAACCATGTATTTATACTAAAATCGCAAACATTTTAAATAAAAACTTAAAATTGACCAAAAAAAGCTGACTCTTGTGCCTTTTCTTTTGCATTTAATATTATTATTTTATCACAATAAATTTAATATTATTATTTTAATACGATAAATCTTGCACGTCACAAAGAACTTTTTCTACCGCCACAAATGAGACGAGTGTCGTTCATTAAGTCCTTGTTGAGGTAAATTGTTTTCCTTGCTTAAAACCCCGGTCTTAAAGTAAAAAGAGGAAAAGTAGGCTAATATTTAATTAAATACACTTATGGTGAGATTATTACATTTTATATAATGAAATGCATTTATGGTGAAACTACTACATTTCCTGGTCAATCTGTGTTCATTTTGACCACAAACCGTGCGCTGTGACTTTCATTCGACGTTTACAGCAGAGCAGAAATAGACTCGGTGAGGAAACGATCTCTGCACTGCTGTACAAGCACCGCAACTGGAATGGATCTACAGGCTGCATCCGCATGCAGTGTGAAAGCTCTAACCTGTTAACATGGGTATGGAAAATGTAAAGAGTATGTGTGAAACGAGCATTAAGGTTATGGATTTGAATTGACCCCTAAAGACAACTATGCATAACATTAAAGTGATGATTGCCTTAGGAAACACCTTTCAAGCAATGAATATCGTGATTACTGGATGAGGAAAATAAGGATTAGAAAAATGATTTCAAAGAGATTTTCATGAAATTGGATTTTAAAGGGATACTTCAGGATTTACCATTAAGCTTTGTATTAGTAGAAAACCTGTAGTATTTTGGAATCACCATGCTTTCTACCCTCATATCTCCCTAAGACAAGAGATTTATGTATTTTATGTCTGGAAAAAAATCCTCCGATAGAGGGTGGGATCTCACTCACAGAATGTACACATAGTGTCAGCCATTTATTTTTGGAAGCTAATTCCGCTTTTCCACTACACAGTACCAGCTCGACTCAACTCGGCTCGCCTTTGTTTGGTTTTCCACTGTGTAAAAGTTGTACCTGTACCTGCTTTCGGGTACTTTTATTGTATCACCTCCGGTGAGGTTCTGAGCGAGCTAAGGCGAGCTGAGCCGATACTAAAATGTCACGTGAAAACAATGCCGACTGCTGATTGGTCGGAGAGAATAGTCACCATTCACTGCGTCATCATTGCCCGCGCCAGATGGAGAATCCAGAATATCCCTGCCGTTTTTTAAATAGTTTGGCAAGAGATAGTTACTAAACTTACAACTATTATTATGACAACTCAGAAGAATACGCCGTGGTCAGACGAGGTGCAGACTTTCCTTTGTTTGGTTGCCGAAAAGAGGATCCCGCGAGAGCTTGATGGGGCAACAAGGAACAAAAGCCGTCGCTATGACGACCGGGTACTATTTGTGTCGGTACTGTCTGTAATGGAAAACGTAGCGACAAGCAAGCTGAGTCGAGTCAAACTGGTACTGGTAATTCATTGTTTACATGCACAGCTTTTGTTTCAATCTAACTGAATTCATTCTGATACTGCGCTCTGTTACCGGGAGGTGTACCTTCCTAGGGCAGCAAAGCAAGTGCATTCTGGGAGTTGTTGTCTTTCATCCGTATAAGCCAAAAATACATTTTATGGCTTTTCTCAGTCTAGAAAGCTCCAAATTCAAAAATAATTTCACATTTTTTCGACATAAATGACCCAATTTAAATACACATTCATCTTTCCAGAGGTGAAGTATCCCTTTAACACTAACTGCTTTGACTATATTGGCTGAAAATAATTTCAACTTCCCCAGACTTGAATGTGTAAAATTATGTGAGAGAACTTGATACAGAATGAAATCTAAAATGATTTCTGAAAGAACATGTGACACTGAAGACTGGAGTAACGATGCTGAAAACTCAGCTTTGCCATTACATGAAAAATTTACACTTAAAAATATATTGAAATAGAAAACATTTATATTAAATTGTATAATATTTCACAATATTACGGTTTAAATTAAAATAAAAGCCTTGGTGAGCAGAAGACACATATTTCATTTTATTTTTGATATTAATATTAAAATATTACACTAATAATTATCACATCACTTGCAAAAGACCCTATTAATGATAACCAATCAATAACATAACTGTTAATATATTAAAAAAGAGCTGAGGTTCAAATACTCAACATTATATCAAATACAACTTGGACAAACCTAACCGAAGTTTCAAGTTATGAGACATAAATGTTTAGATATTAGCCAAAGTGAGTCAAAAAGATACAAAACAAACAACTTGACAAATACAGACCTTAAAGACTCTTGGAAAGACATCGGTTGGCTGTCCTCGCACGACAAAAAGCCTTGAATTCAGTTTCCTCAAACTTGTGTCCAAATCTTCTAAAGATTCCAGTAAAAATCTGCAGGAGAGAAAATGTAAAAGATTATTTACAAAACTATGTATTAATATGCTGTGACCTTGCAAGCAGTGCTAGTTTCAGAAGTTATACACAACTTGCAAGTGGACCGTTATTTTAAGCATTCTTGAGATCACACCAAAAACACAAAAGAATAAACATACTGTATATTTTTTCAATCAACATCTGAAACAAAACAATTTAGAGGAGCAATACAATATCAATAGCATCAAGCAAAGATCAAACAAATCTTCAATTCATTTGCATTGGATGATTGTATCTGGGCACCAGAAGTACTACTAATCTCTCGTATTCTATACTAAAGCCATCTACTCCTAACACACTATTTAAGGCCTCGACTGGTTTAAAATAGGCATCGTAATGGATTCAAAAGATTCAAGTCATTGCAATGAATCAATCAAAATCCCCAATCCTACCGAGTCTTTTAACAAACAATTTGAGTATTTTATTCATTTAATAAAACTCTTACTGTGTGATTCAGCATGCACCATGTTTATTATTTTGTATTACGTATGTTTGCATACTCAAGCTTCAAATAAGGATTCAAAAGTTTTCATTTCATTACAACGCTCGGACTTAAAGTGAATTATAATATTTTTTTTATCGCTGGTAGTTTATTCATTCAAACAAAATAGCATGTATGGTAATGCTAGTAAAACAGGCAGCAGCACACGTGAAAATCACGTGACTCGCACTAATGCATTTGGAATATTATTTTTTTACACTCTCCCACGTTCTTATTTCTGACTCGCGCGCTTTTGACTTCACCAACAACATTCACATCCAATGACGCCATAATGAAATTGTAATTTTAGCCGTTATATAAAACCAAAAGTGGGCGTGAGCAAAAGGACTAGCTGTTAGCTTCCATATAACTTAGCTGTATGATATCATCAGCAGCACTGTCACTGGACCGCCACAGTTATATATCTTTCACGCAATAATAGATTAATTCATTCATCGTATAAATGGAAATAACACACTAAGAGAAGTTGAGCTGACGTATCCAGCTGACTTGTAAAGTTTGTTCACCCTTTACGCGAGTGAATAATTTACGTTTACGACATAGTCGGTGATAAAAAGTCGCCATTTTATTGTTTTTTTGTTCATAAATGTGATATTAGCACACGTTCTGCGTAACAAAAACATTTCACGACACCAGCTACCGTCACCATGCACACTCGGTCGGGCGCGTGTCAGGGCCAAAACATAACAGCGGCTGTGTAAATTACAAGAGCTGCGTAGTTACCTACCCTTCGCAATAGTACATAAACTACTCAGCGTACGTCTGTCTATAACCACAAAACACGAAAAACAAATGCCACTGACCTCCATCTGTTGACTCCCACAATGGCAGAACCTGCAAACCACGGGTCCAAAATATAAACACAGCGTACAGTATCCGCGCCATTGAGAGCTTCCTGCAAAGCCGGATTATCATGAAGCCGCAGCCCTTTACGAAACCAATGCACGGAATTCACAACCATAGTTACTTTTATTCCATCCTTAAGGTCAAATGAAGTCAATAGTAGTCCAGAAGCGCAAACAATCCCCAATTTCAGTCGTCCAGGGTCCACGTTACGTCTCTCTGTGAAGTTTGAGTTGAGGAGCAGTCCGAGTAGACGACGCAGTGAATTTTCCGCCTCTTCCCGCGTCCATTGGGCAACGGGATAACACGTGTACAGATTACCCAGAAGGAGTGACTTGAGCCAGCCCAGTCACGTTTCTCTCGTGTGTTGTTCGCAATGTTCCTGGGAAATAATCTTCAAATTATGACATCACACACTGAAGTGTTTTGAGGAAAGCAGATGGGAAATACATATCATGCACAGTTGTCCCAGTTGTGGATAGCCGTTGGGTCTGTCTACGTGTTTTATAAGCATGATCTTAAACTGAAGAAACGCACGTGAGGTGACCTGTTTGTTTTTCTGGTGTTTCGCGCCGCCTCGTGGTAGTTCTTCAAATTGCTGAAATTATATAAAACAAGGTTCAGAATAGATTATAGTCAGTGAACATTTAAAGGGAGTTCACCCAAAAATAATTACTCATCACCAAGTCCAAACTCGCAGCCTAAGACTTTCGTTAATCTTCAGAACACAAATAAAGATATTTTTAATGAATTCTGAGAGCTCTCATAAATAGCTACACAGCTATCATTTTAACGCTTAAAAAACTTTATATAGGGATCGTAAAACTAATCAATATGAATTAAGCGATTTAGTCCAAATTTTCTGAAGACACATAATCGCTTTATAATCATTTAATTTACGCTTTTATTCACATTTTTTTGTGGATAATTGAAGTTTAAACATGTTTGCTAAGAACCAATGAGGTTCATTCTTGTGTTACGCAGCATGTTTGAGCTTCTTCAAGAACCAATAAGATTCATTCTTCTTTTTTCTTTGTGGATCAGCCTTTCCTTACTACCCTTGAAATAAATATATAAATAAATCCATAAATCCATAATAAAACCAATAAATAACTTTATAAATATCTAATAACATTATTAATATTCATACATTATGTATTTGTTATTCATACAAATGTATTTACTTGGCCATTCTATATTGTGAATATAGTGCTAAACATTATGACACAATGGAATTTTTACGAAAGGAAGTTTTAAAAGAGTAAAAAGAACTAGAGATAATTAAATGATTAAGAATTGACCGCCATTGTGTGAATAATACATAATCATGCAATTCATTAAAAAGTAACTGTAATTTTATTATGAGCATAATAAAACGTAATATAATTCAATAACAAACTATCTTTTTGGAATCTAATTAGCTAATCCAGATTACATGCAATCAGTTGCCAGCCAACAATGCCTATTACAATTGCCTATTACAATTTTTAGCAAATAATATAAATGTACATCAATAGTATAACAAAGCAATCTAATATCTAATATAATACATTATTATTATAGTTGGAAATAATCATAAGAATATTGTATAGTAATTCATATATTTATATATAAATTACATTACAGCTTTTAAACTCCAAATTATGTAAATGAGTATCAATATTATAATATAATTAGTATGTTATGAACATAAAATATAATAACCATCGTCATCATATGATTTATTATAAATACACTATATTATAAATCATAATAGAAATAAGTTAAATTCATAAAATATAAAATAATGCACTGTCCTGTAGAGGGCGCTTTAAGCTCACATTTTAAACTAACCTCCCACTCTATACTTCTATCAAAGTCACTATGGGTTTACTTGAGTTCAAATAAGAACAAGACTCTGAACAAGAGTCATTATTTTGTCTACCAAACTTAAGATTTTTGTATTTTAAATAACTCACGACTGTTTGAAAACTAAGCAGATTGCACAAAACCGAGGCTCGCACATATTTGTTCTATATTTTTCGAGACGACTAATCCAATTTCAGATGTGCCATGTGTTTTGATCAATAATGGTAAGTCTAGATTGAACTTGGGGACATTCCAGACGTTTGTTATGAATGGCCTGATAAAATTCTGGGTGTTAAAGGCTCCAAATTCAATCACAGACGAAGCGGTGGCAAAGCCGCTGACAAGCAGAAACCTGCTCTGCAATAAGCCTTCAAAACTCCTGGTGTATGTTATGATATCCGAGAAATATCTCTTAGAATAATATGTTTTTATTACCAAAAACCAGCCAAGGACAAATCAAACTGAATGCTTTTAAAAACGACATCAATATTTTAAAAGCTGTCCCTTGCTTCCAAGAAATTGTATTATTGAAGTCTTGTAAATAGCATATTATTTCACGACATTTTGCCCTCAGGAAAAGTATTTGCTTAATTCTAAACCTTTTAAGTCTCTCACAGACATTGTAAACATTATAAATGAGTAATACGTTTTTCAATGAACTTCTCATTTCTTTTAGTAATGCTGTATCTAAAAGTAGACTTCATTAAAAATAGTTTCCTGCTGTGGGAGTCTCTTAATGTGGCATTTCGAAATTAAGACAGTGTGGTTTCATATTATTATAATAACAGATTACAATAGCTGTGAGCTAAGGCTGTACATTCTTTTTTTTTAACAGCTGTGTAGGATTACAATACAAATATGTAATCTTTTAGTAGGTATAAATGGTTTTAGCAGATATCTTAAGGAATTAAAGTATGAAATCTACCATATAAAACACTTACAAAAGAGATATGGCATATTGTAATATAAAATGCGATACAAAACATAGCCTACATTACATAATAATGTATATTCAATGTATGCTTCTGACTATGAGTAGCAAGGGTCACTATGTTAAATCTCTGAATATTGCTTCATTTCAAAGATTCAGATTTATCTTTGCTTCAAAGATAGATTTGATACGGATATCACCAGTATCTTTCATTGCAAACCAAATAAGTCCCCAAGAGTCCTTTTAAGAGGGTTATTATGTAAAGTGTTGTTCTTGAAATGAAAACTGATAAGTTTTAGGTCTAAGGCTTGTTGTTCTGAGAGAACAGGTGGTGCTGATCCATGCTGTATTTGGTTTAATTCATGTCTTGCCAGGCACAAGTGTCCATGCCAGTTAACGCACGGGTGATTTATTGGATGTCTAACAGAGCTGGCATGGTGTGAGAAGACAGCAAAGCAGTCGTGTCTTGCTTAATTTACCTTTAAAAGTCAATATGAAGTAAGTTAAATAAGTCAGTATAAATATTATATATTATATTAATAAAATGTAGATAAATTTGGTCAACTGAAAAAAATTATAGAAGTTTAAAGTCCCCCTGTAGTCTAAAAAAATTATCCAATATCTTAAATATCCTTAATCTTATATGCAAATTATCTCTGCCTCCACTCACTCGCACCAGCTCAGAGATGCACTCGTTGACGATCACATGTTGACCTGATTGGTTACAAGGTAGTTTGTGATGTCAGAAACACCAGCGATTTCAAACCGTGTGTCTTTGGTTCACCGCACTTTTAAGAAGAAAATCAGCAATGATTCTGACTTGGTTTGTCTTAAACCATATTAAAAACGCCACATAGACATATAAATGACATTAAAAAGCTTGATTTTTTTCCAGAGGGGCACTTTAAGTTTGTTATGAAATGCGCAAAAATACTACTTAGATTTCTTTTCTCATTAATGCAATTATCTAATCAACCAATCACATGGCAGTTGCTTCAATGCATTTAGGGGTGTGGTCCTCATCAAGACAATCTCCTGAACTCCAAACTGAATGTCAGAATGGGAAAGAAAGGGGATTTAAGCAATGATTTAATGACAAAGAATGGTGTGAAAAGGGAAAAACATCCAGTATGCGGCAGTCCTGTGGGCGAAAATGCTTGATGCTAGAAGTCAGAGGAGAATGGGTCGAATGATTCAAGCTGATAGAAGAGCAACTTTGACTGAAATAACCACTCGCTACAACCGAGGTATTCAAGAAAGCATTTGTGAAGCCACAACACGCACAACCTTGAAGCGGATGGGCTAGACAGCAGAAGACCCCACTCATCTCCACTACAAATTGGAAAAAGAGGCTACAAGTTGCAAGAGCTCACCAAAAGTTGAAGTTTGGAAAAATGTTGTCTGGTCTGATGAGTCTCGATTTCTGTTGAGACATTCAGAATTTGGCGTAAACAGAATGAGAACATGGATCCATCATGCCTTGTTACCACTGTGCAGGCTGGTGGTGGTGGTGTAATGGTGTGGGGGATGTTTTCTTGGCACACTTTAGGCCCCTTAGTGCCAATTAGGCATCGTTTAAATGCCACGGCCAACCTGAGCATTGTTTCTGACCATGTCCATCCCTTTATGGCCACCATGTTGTACACATCCTCTGATGGCTACTTCCAGCAGGATAATGCACCATGTCACAAAGCTCGAATCATTTCAAATTGGTTTCTTGAACATGACAATGAGTTCACTGTACTAAAATGGCCCCCACAGTCACCAGATCTCAACCCAATAGAGCATCTTTGGGATGTGGTGGAACAGGAGCTTCACGCCCTGGATGTGCATCCCACAAATCTCCATTAAATGCAAGATGCTATCCTGTCAATATGGGCCAACATTTCTAAAGAATGCTTTCAGCACCTTGTTGAATCAATGACATGTATAATTAAGACAGTGCTGCAGGCGAAAGGGGGGTCAGACAGTATTAGTATGGTGTTCCTAATAATCCTTTAGGTGAGTGTATATGTTTGTTTTTTGTTTTAGTTTTTTACTGTATATATATATATATATATATATATATATATATATAAATGTATGTGTGTCTTTTCTTCAATATAAATCCGAGGATGTTTTCATCCATTTTATCATCCCCCAAGCGAATGCAAAAGCACATTTCTTCAACACTTCTCCTGAATTTGAGGTATTCAGGAAAATTTCTGCACCAAAGTTTAATGCTTAGTGTTAGGGATTTGTTCAAATCCCCCAAGTATGAGCAAAAGTAATATAAGTAGATGCTTTGCTTTAGCAAGCACCACTAATGACCAGCAACAAGATCTTTGCTCAGTGGTACAGAAACTATTTAATGCAGTTAATAACTGAAAAAGTAGGATATCCATTTATCACGCTGTACAAAAATATGTCAATAGCAGGTGCAGGTGCAGTCTGCTTTTAATCTTTTTGAGGTTTTTCCAGGGCCGAAATCCATCAGGTTGTTCCGTTCCCCTGAAAATCGCTCTCCGAAGTAATCTTTCAAAAGCAACCTTTGTGTAAGGCGCCGGGAGGGGGGCAAATGTCACGTCCACAAGATTGATGTTGCACAAAGTGTTTGAAGGCTGTGGCCATCTGTGAACATGGATTCATAACTGTGGCTGTGCAGCATCTCTTTCCATTGGCCCGACTGTTAGGCAGACATCCGAGAATGGAGGTGATGCTGAATGCGGTCTCTGTAATTATGGTTTCATCAGTCGCAGATGATGAGCAGAGTGTATTTATGAGCTTAAGAACGTTTTTGGATGACTCATCCTCCATCTACCTCGGAACAAGAACGCTTGTTGAGAAATGTCATCAGGCATGAACTGAAATGAACACGCCAGAGATGATGAGTTGGATGGCCTTCTAGGATTTTGATGTTTAGATAATTTTCCTCTCTCTCGTTCTGTAAGCACTGGCCTTCTGAATCACTACAGTCAAAAAGAACAAACCGTCTCGAAGTCTATCATGAAAATAAAAACACAATGAAGGAATAAAATGATATGAGAAATGCCTTCCTGCCATGAACTCCTTTCTAAAAAATATTAAGGAAAATCAATAATTTATTTTATTAATATAGACCTATAATAGAGTACTGTTAGATGTGTAAACCTGAAAAGAAAAAGAAATGTATGGCTGTCAATACAACAAAAAAATCATTTAACTATTTGAAAACAATTTCAATTTATGTTAATGTAGTAATAATATATTATAAAAATATAGTAATTAGTATTATTATTAGTTGTTGTAGTAGTAGCAGTAGTATTTGTTTTTATTTATTAAAGCAGGTCGAAAGCGGAATTGTCCGCTTAATAATTTAGCCTCCTACTGTTACACGCGCACACTCGCTGTTTATCCAGCACATATACATAATAAATACATAGACGTCCTATTGGCCGCTGGAGAGTACGTCAACGGCGCCGCCATATTGTGGAGGGCAACTTTCCCATACTTCTCATAAGGAGAATTGAGAAAAATGGCTCTTTCGTGTGCTGCTTGGGCCTGTACAAATCGCCACACAACTGAAAACTGGTCTCGAGGAATTATCTTTCATAAGCAAGACTGACCATTTGTTTCTGGTTGTATTTGGTCACGATATAATTAGTTATAAGAAAATGTTATTTAATTTAATGTGAAAATAAATTATATCTCAGCATTGGGGTCTTCACAATTCTTATCCAAGAATAAAAAGCCATATACATGACAAGCCAGAGCTTTGACAATTCGTTATTTAAAAAAAACAAAAACAAGGATGTAGTCACGCATCGCTGATTTTGAACATTAACAATTTGAGAACAAAGTATAATTTGCATAGTTTGACGTGATATGATAAGCGATTGTTAAATTTAATCAGCACAATTTCCTGCATCGTTTTTTCCCTTAGTTGGTCAGAACAAAAGTGAATGTTACTTGTTCAGATTACATTTTCCAGTGAAAATTATTATGTTGGTCATACAGTACTTCCAAAAATAATAATCTGTGATTCTAAATGACAGAATCCACACCGGCGCGGCGACTGAGAGCCGAACACTCTCCTCAAAACACTGGATTCATCAGCGCTGTGCACGTAAAGTTGATAATTCTGCGAATAACTGCAATTGCAGATTTTGAACAGAGATGGCGACAAACAGGAAAAACTACAGACTACAGCTTTAAAGAGTAACTAAACCCCTGGTCAGAGCCTGACTCCACCCACTAGCAATATTTGAAAAATGCTGAAAAAATGGGCAGACCCCAGCGGGGCCAGGGGGCGTGCACCTGAGACCCGCCGTGAGTGAGAGCTGCTGTCAGACTCTAAAATAGAGCGAGACTGGAGTGACGCAAGTAGCTGCCTTTGCAACAGAGCGGCCATTTGAAGTCGAGGACTTTTCTCCCTCACCTTCACCTTCACCTGAAGTGGATAAGGGTGAATTGTATGTAGACACCGGGCCAAATCCATTCGAGCCGCTGGCTCAAACTGCGGTCTTAACTCCCGCATCGTGACCGGCATCTGATGAGTTTTGTCGTCGAGTTGATCTCAATAGCGCACGCTCTGTGGGCATGTATTCATATTGATATTCTGCCGCTATGTGAAAAAATCCAGCAAAATGCACCGGCTCGTTTGTCGACCCCAGAGGATTAACTTTATCCTAACCATAAATTGTGATTAAAATATCCATGATCACTCACATCAAGACGCCGCTGCGGTGGAGGAGTCCATGCAGGACGAGTAGTGTTTGGCACTGCGTGTGGAGCTGTGTGGAGAAGCCCATGTCCACCTCTATTCCGTCACTATCCTTCCTGATCACTGTACTAAACTAATATATGATATCCTGATCGTTTTCAATACTCATAAATCCAACTCCTGACTCGCTACAGTAGTTTTGACGGAACCAGATGCTTTTATACCAGGGGCTGCCAAGGGCGTGGTGAGCTCGCACCAAGGGTGTGACAGAGTCGCGTCTGAGAGTTCACTACGTCAGCAAGTACCCCTACTGCAGGAGCTTTCCGTTTAACCTGAAGAGGGCAGCACTCAGACGTTTTTACACCATATATTTGAAAATCAAAACACTTTATACTCAATTGTCAAAAAATGTACTCGAATCAATGAACAGCATTTATGAGGCTCCATTCTTACAGATCATTAACTAAAAAAAGTTGTTTTGGTGTTTAGTTACCCTTTAAAGTGCCTCTATTATGCTTTTTCGAATATTACCTTTCATGCAGAGTAATAGCTGTTTCTGAATGTTAAAGGTCTGAAAAGTTTCAAAGATCAAAGTACATCAAAGTCTCACTTACTGTTGGATACGTATGTAACAATGACTACGTTTACATGCCGGCAATTTTCGGGTTATGGTTGGGTTAAGGTCACTAATCGGGTTTCTGAAACATAAGGAATAACCCGTTTACAAGCGTGAGCAGAGAGAGTTTCTCCTGTATACGCGGAATTGCAATATCCCGATGTAAACGGCGATGCGCGGTTAACGTCTAGACGTACGGACAACCTTAAGACGCAATATGCGTCATTTCCGATTCTTCTTCCTGTACCCAAAGACAACAACAACAGCAGCACGCGGATAATGAATAGTTTGGGGCAGATAGCGAACAGCTTTGTTTGCGCTTTGATGCTGGTAACGTTACTGATGGTAACGTCTCGCCATGTTTAATTCCAGTATACTGCACGTGGATTTTTGTCTTATACTGTCTATGATTTTTGTATGCGTCGAGAAGTTTCTCTACTCAAAAGACCAAGATTCCTTGCAAATAGAACATGCGCACAATACAAATCACTATGGGGATATGCCAATACGCGTTTACATGACCAAAAATTCGGGTTAGAAAATGGGTACCCCAGGTATAATATCCCGGTTTTTAAAATCTGGCATATGAGTATATTCGGGTTTTTGCCGGTGTTTACATGGCCGTTCGCGACTGGGTTATTGCTAATATCCCGGTTTTGAACGGGTTATGGGCTGCATGTAAACGTAGTCAATGTAACAAATTTCCATAGTGCCAGATAACGACTTCAGCTGGAATTTATTTGGAAAAAAAATAATGCCATTGTTTGTATCACTGTGTATCAAGTGCTGAGGAAGCCTTCGGAGCAGAAATTCCGATATGGTAATGCGTGTTTAGTTTCCGACACGCAACAATCGGTACCGTGTACAATAATGTGGCGTCCGTCTGACCAATCAGAGCAGAGAAAGCTCTCGGAAAAGAGTGGAAAGACTATATCTTCAAATGGACCTTTTTCAGACTCTTTGAGAAATATGCAGTGTATATTATAAAAGTTTTTTCTTATTTCCTCTCAGTTTGAGATGCTGCTATCACCTGGCTCTCTCAGAAAGGATCTTTTTCTTTGTCATAATGGATGAGAATGTATTGCTGGTATGAATGACCCTCTGCACCTGCATGCTTCCCCTTGAGATGTCTGAAGGAGCGGCGTAATGACAGTAAAAGAAACTAAAGACTAATAGAGTCTAGAAGTGGCTTACAGTACATGCCATAAACGTATTTTCGAAACTTTCAGCTTCAGCTGCAACGTGTAACTCGACCTATCAACTTTAGGTCTTTGCTGATTTGGCAAGTGGGAGGCAGGAAGTTTCTAACCTGTATCCTTTAATTAGGGGCGGCAGCGGCGTGGATTTAAATCTGCTGCGTGCCACAGAAAAGATAAAGGAACGAGGTCTTGACTGTTGAAAAATGCACTGTTTGCAAAATTAGCGTCTTTAGGTCAGAGAAGTCCGTTCCTTAGTTCTTGACAGTAATGAGAGGCTGCGCTCGTTAAAAACCATGCAGGCGCCATCGAACAGCTCTACTGGCTCGTTCGTGAGTAGAGTGGCTTAGTTTTAAAACCCCAACTTGTTATGTAATGCTAAAGCAGAGCTAGCATCCGTCAGAGAACTTGTGAAAGCTGTAAAGTTTGCATATGAATCAATCTACTGTTTTTAAATGAGTATATGCCACCCGAAAAAAGATATATTGTCATGCGTGTTGCAGTAAACAACTCTGAGAGCGACTGCACACCTTTGTTTGAGTGTGTGAACGTAATTGCTTTTAAAAGGGAAAACGAATCCCACTACACAACAGCTAAAGTCATTAAAGCATTAGAAGGGTTTATTATTGAAGCTGCTAACGGTTATGAATTGCTTCTCTTTGGGCTGCTTGAGTTTGCAGATCATTCATTGTGATTAGCCTCCAGACAAGACGATTTGACGCGAGCGTTTGAATAGAATTAATGGAGGACATGTCTGAAGTAAAAAGCTTTTTAATCAACAGGCTGCTCTTTCTTTCCTTCACTAAATGGGCACTGGAGATGATCATTGTACACTAGACATATTGTTGGGGTTCATCTATTCGGAGTAATCAGGAAAGAAAGGCAAACAGAAATGTCCCTCGTCGAGTTTGGATGTCTGCTAACATTTAAGGACGCTTTTGTGGGAAACAAGGGATATTCGTTTCTGTCTAGCATAGCCATACGCTGTCTCACAGTGAGAGTCATTGTCCTAATCATCGTATCAGATGACAACACAATGTAATAAAGTTGGCTTGAAAGGAGATGGGGTTTCTTTTGCACAATCTCGCCATTTGTTCGGCCTAATCTTGAGCCCTCGGAGGAAAAACCCAATAGATTGGTGAAGTCAGGCTTGGGTCATCTTGGTTTCTCGTGATTAGTCAGTTTTAGGTGAACATGGAAGAACATTCCCTCCCATTTCTGCTGGTGTTTGGCACACATGAAGCTATCGGCTAACGCCGAGCACAATGTTTGGCAACCATGGATCGGGTCAGGTGGGGTTTGCTGACATCACTTTGGTGGCTTTTGTGGTTATGTTACTCTTGTGGACCAAAAAACAGGCTTAATGTCTACTTAAAAATGCATTTCATTATTCGTAATAGCCAATGAGTCAGCAAATTTAAAGAAGCAATCGGGAAAATTGACATAAAATGGCAAAATATAACTTGTTGGCATGAGCTTTAAGGCGAATTTACATGAATACAGATTCCTTGATATTTTTCATTAAGGAATATTGACTACGAGTAAGCATTTTTGGGGGAAGAAAATTTAGTTAAATGTAAAATAAACCTTGTCAGGATGGTTTTTTAAAATGATAACTTGCTTCCTTGATACATTTCTTTGTTCATGGCCATTTAGGCAAATAGAAATCTAAGGTTATCTGAATATTTCAATAAAAAATAAATAAAAGGTCATTATTTTTCATTTAATGCCATTCCAAACCTGCAGAATTTCTGTAGAACATAAAATAATAAGTGTCAATGGGTTCCAGTGTTGTTTTGGACCCCATTGCCTTTCATTGTGTGCCAAAACTGTTGAAAATATAGTCAAAAGATCTTGCAGAAGAAAGAAAGTCATACATACGCTAAATAAATTATGACTTTATACATTTTTGGGTGTCCTATCATTATAATGAGAAAAAAAATGTTAATCAACCTCACTTGGCGCAGTTATCGGCACAAGAGTACCATGTACCAGTGGCCGAATGGGTTTGTTTCACCTTTTAAAGGTGAGAAGTGAAACTTGAGGCCCCTATTGGCTCCTCAGGAAGTCTGCTTTTGTAGGTGAGTGAATGGTGTCTATTCGCATGTGTGTGTGTGTGTGTGTGTAGCAGATGCTGGAACTGGTGGACAGAGGTGGCGGCGGCAGCTGTCTGATGTCCGTAATGGGGCCCGAGGGATATCTTTATGAAAACACACAGCCTCTTATTACGAACATCATTGCAAAACATGAGCTTATTCAACTGGACCAAAGCATTCTGAATACAAATACTAGGTCCTCAGACTCTCTCATCCACCACCACCTAAAATCAATGAGTGCGTGTTCGGGCATGCGTGTTGTTTGCATTATGTCTGAATAAACAGATTTAGCTTCAGGGCTCAGCAATAAGAGTTTTTGCTGTCGGACCAGTAGTTTTGATTTTATTTGCCCTGCCAACATTTTCACTGCAATGTATTTTCAGATTTTCTAGACAGTATTAAAGAAAAATATTAAATTACTAGAAAAAATGTTTGAGAAAATATGCTTAAATATGAATAAACATATATATATATCTCAATATTCAAATTCAATAATTAAAATTAGGTTTTTCAAATGTGATAAACATATATGCAAATGAATACCTGTGGTTTGCTACTTGGTAAAAGGCAAGAGTCTCTTTTGTAAAAGATCTTTCCGTCTCCACATTTTTTAACATCAACCGGTATTCAGACCATTGTACCCACTCACCAACTGTTTGATAACTAGAACTTTCTTTGTTCTAATGAGCTCTAATTCTATAAAAGCTCATTTCTGCTATTGATGTTCTTTCACACCAGTACTAATGACTTCCTTACATTAAACTCATTTTCTTCGGTATATAGACTTTATATAATACATGGACATGTTCAGCATTGCAAGTCGCTTTTCAGTCGTAAAAAAAATATTGTAGGTTTAACTTAAAAAATAAAGTAACCTGGTTGCCTTAAAATTAAGTTAATTGAAGTTATTTAAGTTAAGTTCATTGAAATGGAAAAATTGAGTTAATGCAATGAAGAACATTGATTTAATCATCAGAGACTCAAAATATTATGTTATTTGAACTACATAAATTATTTAAGTTGATTTGACAAAAGAAAAAATGTTGTGATTACAAATCATGAAAATATATTTTTTACAGTGTTACATATTGTATACTGCTATTCTTGAAATTTAAAGAGGAGCCACTATAATATGCTTTTTTTGATTTGATATTTCATTACGTATAGTCTTATTTTAATATTTGGTGGAAAGTTTGCTTAGAAAAGCATGTTAAAAGCAGATGAATGAATGAATTTATCCTGCTTCACACACACACACACACACAGACCAGAGTTTCATGTATTTTCTAGTCCATTAGCTCTCCATTTCATTTAGGGCCTTGCCTAATGAATGTTGACATTGTATCCACTCTCAATCCGAGGCATTTCACTGTCAGCCTGCCGCGACTGGAGTTGGGTTCAACGAACGCATCCCTCTTTGAAATTCAGTGTGTGGCGCTTACATCGATACAATCGCCCTTACACATGCCATTGGACACATGTTCACTTTGATATCTGTCCTTTTGCACGGAGCAGATTTGCACAGGCCTCAACATCACAACAAACAGCAATTAGATGTCCCTGGCGTCCCAAACAGAACATTATAAAACTGTTTAATATGTATAAGGGGCTGTTTGTTTTGTTTGCCACCTAAACAAAGGATAATCCACCCATTGACTGTGTCTTTGTAACGACCTGACACCATTCATTTTGAAGATGCGCTTTGTCAAATTGACGTAACTTGATCACAGGCTGCTGCTCGCAAGCGACTGCAGGCGCTTCCCTCGGTTGTGGGTCTGAATGCAAAAGTCTACAGGAAGTGCTGTGGGTAAATCTTACAAAGAAATTTTTGGGTCATTCAAAATGATTATCAGGACAAGCATTCTCTCATTGCTACGGAGCCCCTAAAAGGAACATGTGGTGGAAAAAATGATGGGATTGGAGGAAAAAGTTTATTTCAATGCTTTTCGCGCTCTCACGCAAAATGTTTATGTACCCCCGAGAAACCTTGCGTTCTCTTGCTAGAGTTTCTCAAGCGGACGGAAAAGCATTAATTCGAATTTTTCCTCCCACCTCAGTACACACACAGACACACGTGATCAACATTATTCACACCCCCCTTTGTAAAAAAGATGTTCTACTAAGTACTAAAGATGTTTGCCATGAAGGGGTTGAATAATTTTCAGACCGCAGAAGTCATTAAAAGTTGCATTCTCAATTGAATTTGGGAAAACCAAACAGTGTTGAGCTATTTCAATTACTTTTGTTGGATTTGTTCATTGCAAACAGCTGAAAGTCTGTACATTTTGCCAATAAACCCGATTTGTAATGATTGAACCATTTCGATTACAGCTCTATTATATCACATCACAATGGTTGTAATAATAATAAATCTCCATCCATCCATCCATTTCACAATCAGGGGACACCCTGAACAGGTGGGCAGTCTATCACAAGGCAATTATTATTATCATCTTCATTATTAATATTACTAATGATATTTTCATTTATTTATTACAGTTCTGGCAGTAGGGGATTTAGTAGATGTGGATTTAAATATTCTTACTTACCATGAAAATAATGAAATAATTAAGAAACGAATAATAACTAAAATGGTTAAGGATGAAATACGGGCCTATATATAATTAATATTATTATTTTGCATTACTGACACTGGCGGGCGGGGGATTAAATGCTTAATTTGTCATGAAAATTATGAACAAATAATAAAAAATAAAATAAGAAGCCTAATAATGAGTTTAATTTTATCTATGTAAAATTAAAAGGGACACCTTTATATAAAGGGTAACAATATTTATTTAAGGTGGAATATCCTACTAGAAATTCCTTGGCAATTTTTGAATTTATGACCACAACATAATTTACTCAAACAAGATGTTCCTGATGTTTTTCCTGAAGCAAAGTTATTAACAACTAATCATGGACCAGTGCTAAAACGTATAGAGCAATGACTGGATAACAGCAACAAAAAAAAAAAAAAAAAAAAAAGAAAAAAGTCCAGCTTCAAGAGAATGCTAATCTAAAACATGTTCTGAACATCATGTTAACATCATGTTAAGCATTATCTCAGCCAGCCAGAAAGTCAATCTTTTTCTAATTATGTTTTTGCCTCCAGAATCCGCAAGCTTCAGTAAGCTAATGGCTTTTGCAATAGGTCCACGATGAAGTCTTTAATTGTGAAGTGCGAGACTGTACTTGTACTATCTTGACTTGGTGAGAAACAGAGAGTTAGGCTCTCCCGTACGGAACTCAATCCTTTAATGATAGCTTTGGTGAAGCAAATGAGTCAAGGGCCATTTTAAAAGCTCTTAACCTCTAATTATATTAGAGGTGAACAGATCCATAATAGCACCGAGATGGTCATCTGAGGCCTGTGTATTTCTCTTTGATAAGACACATGATGTAGACAATTCCCAGACGCCACATCAAACCCAGAGCTAATGATTTCCACCAGCTTGGGTCCTCTGCTAGAAAAAATGACACTGATGAGATAGGCTGTTCTTTTTACTTTGAATACACTCCTGTTATAAAACAAGTCTAGAAATTCTAAATTTAATTGACAAATCTCTAATTATTAAAGCCTGTTAGTCACAAAGGCCTTTTGTGTAGCACATCTTTAGACTTGATTTGATTTGATTCAAAATAACCAGCTCTCGATTAGTTTAATTTAAAAAATTTTTTAATTGATTCCGGTATATAAATGGTTATAATATGGATTTTGCATAAAGGAGAGAAACTCTCTTAAATATTGCTATAAATTAAGGAGGAACTAAAAATTACACAAAATAAAAATGTAAAAATTAACCACAACTCTAATCTATTCGAATTGATCATCATTCTTTTCACTATAGAAATTATGATGGTAAAAAATGTATGTCACCCTGGTAAATATTAGAGCCCAACCGATAAAGGATTTTGAAGGCCGATACCGATACAAATATTTGTTGGTTTTAAAATCCGATATTCCGATATATCGGCGGATATTTTTATTTAATTTTTTTATTTCGGAAACGCGCAACAAAACATTAACAGATTTCCCTCACATCCCCATCAGTTTTTATAATTGTTATTCAAGCAATGTATATCTCGTGAGCTACTCAACGAGTGTTGCCAACAGGGACGGTGTAGAGTGCCCTCTGGTGGACAAACTATACAACTCCAACATTCATGACTTGGTTGTAGCGTGTTTCGTCCATTTTTAAAAAAAATATTCATTTATCGGCCATTATAAGTGCCAATACCGATATTTTAGAAAATCCCTAATATCGGCCGATAATATCGGCCTGCCGATAAATCGGTCTGGCTCTAGTAAATATGATCAAAACTGGCTGTAAAAAATAATTCTGCATTGTTTATCCTTTTGATCTTTCATTACATTTTTTTTTATTAAATTCTAACCTTTCATTGAAGTAAAATAATTGAAAGTGAGGTGGAAATCACATAATTAAATAAATGTTTTTCTCCAAAACCTATTGCCCACAATTATTGGCACCCCTTGAATATTTTACGAGTAAAATATCTCTGAAGGATATTCCCATTAATATTAACCTTTTTTTTAGCACATCAGGGTGAACATGAAATTGTCCAGTCATGACTTCTTGTTTCACAGGAGTTTAAATATGAGGAAACACAAATGCCAAATCCCCTTAATCATCCATCACAATGAGTAAAACCAAAGAATATCGTTCTGATGTGCAGCAAAAGATTGTTGACCATCACAAAACAGAAAGTGGCTGTAAGACAATAACTAAAGAGTTGAGAATCCCCATTTTGACCCCTTTCTCCTCCTCATCTCGAACTCACTGAAAAACCTATTCAATGTTATGTGTGCTGTACACCTATACATGTTTGGTATCATTTAAAATGTCTCAGTGCTCCTGCTAAAATAGTCTCATTCTCCTAGCAATAATGAAAAGCTAAAAGAAGTCACGTCCCTTAGAGGTGTTCCCTCCCCGAGATCCTCCATTCAAAATACCTCCTGTACCAGCCAGCTTGATCAGAAAAAGCCTGCTAACAGCTGCCCTGATATAATAAAGCACAGTGAAACGTTTCTCAACATCCTGCTTATGTTTTTGACAGCTTCAAAGACCGTCAGCTTCAGAGAGAAAGAAAAAAAAATGTCCTTCAAACAAAGCCGAGTATAAAACCGTAGCGTTGAAGTCGCTAAAAAAGTATTATAGCTACAAATATCAATATCATACAATGAACCTACAAGATATAAAAATCTGATACTGAATATTAAACGTCCTTTCGGAGCAATGAAAAGTGACTAATCTGAATGGGCAGGAAGGAAATTGGTTTATATTCATATATGCTTGAGTGAAAGGAGATTAGAATACAATACATATTCAAATGCTAATGTGGCACATTTGTCTGTGAGGCAGTGGTCCATACTATTTGACTCTCCCCTCAACATAACAAGTGCTAAATCAGGCAGGAGATTAGCAAGTGGAGTGTTTGTCAGAGTTCTGTATGTGTGTGTGTGAGCTGTTCTCATTTTTAATGTGTCGCGGGCACCCGCTTCAAGCGAGGACCACGAATACAATTACACAGCGTTTGCATTCGCTGTATTATCAATGCTCAGCCAGAGAGAATGCTGGGTAATGGGACTAAATACTAATAACACCACAGTGGAGGTGTTTTTGCGGCACAGTAATAAAGGTTTGTGCTTGTGAATGCTTTTTGTTAGAAATGTACATTTATATGCAGATGCACAAAACAAAAGTGTGTAAATCAGATGTATTGCTATGGCGCATGAGAGCCTGCTGTTCTTTATTAGAATGACCTCACCAGCCCACAGATAATGTGCCAAAAGGTTGCGGTGCTGTATGAAAAAAAGCCATTCAGTTGCTAAAATAGCTCTGTGTGGATTTGGTTGAGTGAAACAGCATCAAAGAAAGACTAAAGGTGAAATAAAGCAAGAGAAATCAAGCATTTCACATTTGTTTTAACATTATTTGCTGCAATACTAATACAAGACAAGAAAATTCAATGTCAGTGGATTTTAAATGGACTATTTATATGATGAATTTCCATGTGTTAATAGCTATGTGCTTGTTATCAAACTTATAAAACGAGATTTTCCCTAACAAAGGGTCTATGAAGGACTGGTTTTTATCAATGATTTTTATGTGAAGGACACGGGACATTTTTGCCAGGAAATTTAAAAGGACGTGATGGTCACGCGCGCTCCCGAGAGTCTTTCTTCCATTCAATCTCACATGAAAGTTAATAAACTATTCAATATAATGAAAGAGCTGTTCTGTAATGTAAATGTGTCATGCAACGAAAATGGATTAGTCTTAAATATACTTAATAATCAAAAGATCATAGCATAATTTGAATTACCTCACCTGTCGAAATGGTGATTTGCAGGTGCAGATACTGTATATCGCTATGATCAGATTAACCGCTGCTTTCATTTTTGTTGTGCGTTTATTTTGTTGTCGAGAGGAAAGCACATCTTCTTTACATTTTTTATCTAAATATTACAGTGGCCGAGAAAGCTCAACACGATGCAACTGAAGATAACGCAAAAAAACGCAATAAAAAAGTTTAAGTTTTATAAGCACAAATGCTCGCCTAGCTACTGTATGTTCTGTGATGAGCGTTTGTGACTCTCCTGTTCAAACTCGTTCATCAAAATGAACAAATCTTTTTTCGAGTCATGACTCGAAGCGTCCTAAATAAGACCCTTATTCATCATCTGGTGTCGTTTAAAGCCCTTTACTGCACTGAAACTCTCATTTGGACCTTGAACCATTTGGTTCCCAATGAAGTCCATTGTATGGAGAAAATCCTGAAATGTTTTCATCAAAAACCTAAATTTCTTTTCGATTGAAGAAAGAAAGACGTGGATATCTTGGATGACATGGGGGTGAGTAAATTATCAGCAAAAGTTTTTTTTAAAAGTGAACTACTCCTTTAAGTTCGTTGCTGCAGTTCACCTAATGGCCACCAGGGTCACTAATAACGAGGGTGTCTGTGTTTTTGCTAAATGACAACTTGCTATTTATGATGATGACTCAACAATACCTTTATTGAATTATATACTGTATACAAATAATATATGAAACATGAAAAATAAGATATAATATTCTTATTTATTATTTATTTTGCTATTAATAGTTTTGTTTTACTGTTTATTTGGGTATATGTGGTTTTAATGTGCATTTTGCTTAAGTTGAAGAAATATTCTCTCAGGTACTGAACTATGGAGGAACTAATTTTATGTAATTCTGCAACTCATTTTAAAATAAAATGTAAAAATCAACAACAATCATATGATCAATCGTATTACTATCATGTGATTATAATTAAGATATAATGAATAAATGAAAAATAAATACTATTTTATTATATTATAATATACAATATATACTGTAATTATATATGAAGAGTTCAGATGCAAAAGCCTCTAAATGCCATTTAAAATTTTCTTCTTTAATGATGATTTTTATCAAACTTGTATATTTAAGTTCAGTAATTTCACTTAAATAACAATTAATAGGTAATTATCATTGCCATTTAAGTGAAATCATTGAACTTAAATATACAAGCTTGATAAAAATGATCATTCTAGAAGAAAATTTCAAATGGCACTTAGAGGCTTTTGCATCTGAACTCTTCATATATATATATATATATATATATATATATACGTATATATATATATATGATATAGATGAAACGTGAAAAAATAAGATTTAGATTTATTTATTTTACTCCAAAAATGGGATGGGTTGTCATGCAGTTATAAAGGAAGAATATATGCAGCCTCCTTAACTTCATTTATATATTAATGATAAATATATATTAAATGAAACATGATATTTATGATTATATAATTATTTGACCACAAAAATTGGACATGATGAAAAGATGTGCATTTTAGTGAAGAAGGCAACATGATTAATATAAATAACTGAGCAATCTAAGATTTTTCTCAATTTGACCTTTCATTAAAATTTGGGGAGAGGCAACAATATATGGCAATAAAAATAAGGTAACAATGTGACAAAACCCATCCAGTCAGGTAGGAAATGAAATTTCATGCCAATTTCCAAAAAACAGACCTAAAAACACGTACACATGGGGAAAATTCCCTAGTGGAAACTAGCGCTCAGCTGCATGTCGCTTGCTTTATGAGCTCTCCATGGTGCTGAAATCTGACTGCAGTCTGGAACTATATGGGTTAGTAAATGAAACGCGAGTGCACCATGTGGATTTCAGCTTCAAATCAAACTTTTTCCTGTTTTTGTTTTTCAGATGGATGACTTGGAATATAAGACGCCAACCAGATGGGAACTTCATATTAATTTATCAGGTTTAGGGCACGAAAATCCTTGTGGTTGTAGTCTCATAATTGAAATTTTCAACAAGTTCAGACATTTTTCAGCAGTAGCACCACACTGTATTTGAACAGTACAGATGCAGAAGTAATTTAAAACTTAAATTAATAATTAAAACAGATAAGGGCTGTAATTTAGATAACCCAGCTAATGAAGCTGAAGATAAGAGTTTTCCCATTTCCCAACTGCCTGCTATCATCAGAGATAAGTAGTAAATGGGTCAGAAACACATTCCGAATAATTTGTTCTTATTGTTATCCGTTACTGGATGTCCTTTCAATTATATTACCAGTTTCCACGCAACTATTCACCGGATGGGCTATATTTTTGCGTTTATTCTTCGAAAACAAACTCGGGAGAAGAAAGTGCTCTTCTGTAGGAACAAACAAATACTGTTTATTTTCTCATCAGTGACCAAACTCATTTCGTACTGGTCATGATCATTGTGCAACCTCCTCTATATGCAAATGAGCCGTTGATAGACTTTAAAATCTCTCTCTTCCTCCAACTCGGTTCCGGAAAATCTCTGCTTAGATTTAATACAGTTTAGTGAGAAATAGGGATATTCAATATCTCAATATTAGTGTATTCCCTTGAAAAGTTTTGAAAGGTTTGGATTTTTGAATGATTAATATTCACAATTAATATTTCAATCCATTTTAAACTGATGCACTGAAAAGAATGGTTCATCATTTCTGTTCATCCTGAATCTGATTCAAAATCTTCAATTTTCTATAAGAGGGTGTTTTGTATTTTATGAACCATAATTTCAAATCAAAATTATTGAGTGATGATTCAAATGAATCACTGAATCAGAGTTTTGATTCACTAAGAAAATTGCTATAAATCAATACTTTAATACTGTTGAATGACATTTTCATAGTTTATGGAAGTAATATTCTGAAGTTGGAGTGATCTCCAGGAAACTTAATTTGATATCAGGAAAAGACCTCTCGAATACACCATTAATATTTAATATATCATGCAGACCTAGTAAGAAACACCCCTATTTTCAAGTAGCTAAATGAAACGATATGTTCAATACTGGCTTGTTTGTGTCTCTTTCTCTCATTGCATTTAATGTTTAATTTGGACATTTTTCAAACCAAGTGAAACAGCACTAGAAAAAAAAAATCAAGTGCGATCTGTTTACTTAAGTTTCTAAAGCAAGTATTTCAGTTTTAAAGTGGCACCAATATCAATGGCTTGCTTGGATTAACAATGCCTTCCATCGTTCTTTATTTCTTTCTTTATTTTTTGCTGGACAGTCCCAGGCTGATGGGAATGAAATTGGACCGCTAAGACAGAGATGTCGAAGAGTTTAAGAGAGTGAGTGAATAAGAGAGAGAGAGGGGGAGGAAAATGAATGGCGAATGAAAGAGAATCAAATTAGAATGCAGAGAGTAAAGAAGGTAGACGTACTGCTGAAAACTGATGGCGGTAACAGACTGAATCTAATTTGAAGCTCACCAAATGAGAAAAGCTGTGAGAAAGTGGCCTAACAAACAGCTTTTCGGCGCTGGCCTTTAACAGAGTATTTTCATTAGAAAGGGCTCACCATCGACTCCCTGGGTCTTTTGCATTACGTTCACACCTGTGAAAAAAGACACATGCACATCCTCATGCAAACACACACATGCATGTAGGGTCACTCATGCAAACGCACATTTGCCGGCCACGATCCTTGTCCTTTTGAGCTGCACTGTTATTTTCCTATTCTTTATTTGACTGAATCAGATCAGCAAGTCAGAGGTATTTTTAGTCGCTCACAACAGGAAATTGTGCCGCTGTCTCTATCGTTCCTGTTTGACAAGAGGAAAGGGGTCATTAAAACGAGAAGCGAATATGCCACCTTGTCATTTGCTTGATAAATCATGGCAATGTGAAATTGCTTGATAAAACGTATTGGACAGAGACTAAATGTCAAAGCAAAATGTATCAAGTTATAAAAATATATCATATATGTGTAAATCCATGTGAATGATTGGGCTAGAGATTAGTAATTCATTAATTTAAGTTTTTAAATAATTAAAAAAAGGAGTATTGAATAAAATGGCAAAAATAAATGTAAGAAGTTTTCAATATTTTAGTTAATTTTTTTTTATTTTTTGAATATATTCATTATTATTTCAACAGAGCATGGTGGTGGCAAAGTCATGGGTTTAATTTTTATGCAAATAATGTGCATAAAATATGACTTTGGAATGAAATGTGCATTAAGTTGTTTGTTTGTCAGTTATGCTTACATTTTATTTGAAATGTAAATCTGCACTTATTCAACTTCTTACTTGACATGACAGCTTTATAAGACTTGTTTAGTTGTATTATTCTCATTTAATTTTACTTAAAAAAGGACAGGAAAAAAAGTGGCACATCTTACCCTACACCCCCCTATCATTAGAGGTTGTAGACTAGAAAGTATTTATAAACCTCATATGAGACCATCTATGTGGTTCAAGGTTAAGAAATGACAGAAATTAAGTGTGATGTGTTTACGGTACGTCTTTGACTTTTAGTCTCTTGAAACACGAATGCACACAGGGAGGTTGGAGAGCTTTAGTTCTCAGGAGACAGGAAGCTCCTGTCTACTATCATCTGAAAAAAAAAATCATATTTATGGAAATCAGGCTTGCACCAATGCACTTTTAATTTGTCGAACAAGCACCATCATGTGCAAATCCTTCCTTGTCCCAAAACTACTGCTAACAAACCGTATCATGGGCATTGGACTCACTCCGCAGAGCATGTTGGTCAGAATGTCTAATTGCCGATAATGTGACAAATACACCCGAGGCAAGTCTCCATCTGTGCAAGTTCCTGAATACAGTGAGCGTAGGAAGCCTGGCCCACTTCACGCAAGAGACTGAAATTTCAATTAACACCTATCAAGAGAAAAGAGCAGGATATGGACCTTATGTAGCCCCGCCCCTTTTCAGCACTGTTGTCTTTTGACATCCGGTCTGTATTTTCACAGTAATCTTGCAGGTAAGAATGAACTGCTCGTAAAAAAATTCCCGGTCGACATTTGTTAAGACATCTGCTTTACAATGCTCATGATAAACATTACAATGATCATAATAACTTTTGTTAACTCTACAATAAGTAAACTTCAGCAGCTAATTACTCCTCGACAGCGATGCCATAGAAATTAACAGAGCGACCGCAAAATCGAAAGTTCAAAGACAATATAATAAAGATGACGGCGCCCACGTTTCTCTGGTGCATAAGGTCTATACAGTATATACAGTATATATAGCCTACTGTATGTGTGTGATGTTATGTAATTGTGTATATATATATATATATATATATATATATATATATAAATTATATTTACAGAGACAGAGCAGGATGTTGGACCAATGAAATGCTATGGTGGGGGTGGCTAGGCTTTGCCAAACTCTACAATAGTCACGCCCCAAATGCTTCTTCAGTAGCCACGCCCAAAACTCTACAATAGCAATGCCACAAACTCTTCTTCAGTAGCCACGCCCAAAACTCTACAGTGTAGCCACGCCCCAAACTCTACAGTATAGCCACGCCCAAAAACTCTACAATAGCAATGCCACAAACTCTACAGTATAGCCACGCCCAAAACTCTACAATAGCAATGCCACAAACTCTTCTTCTGCTACAGTAGACATTTTAAATCATTTTAAACTGATTCAAAATGAACCAAACTTACCATTTTGTTAATTACGGTTAAATCTGAGTCACAATAAAAAAGTATTTGCAGACATCCGACTCAATTAAAGTTGCTTAAATCTGACTGTTATCGAATATCGCACTGTTGACAAAATGTCCTGCGTCTTGTCACTTTTCACAGCTGGTTAGGACAAAAACTGGTTTACATAGAATAGACAGCTTTAATCGTGCCACTTTATTGAGTCGCATCTGGAAAACGGTGCATGAGAACGGCCTTTTGAAGGCTCTTTTACATGTCCAGTTTGACATTGATGAAACCCCTCCTCTAAGCTACCAATCAGTGCAAACGGTCCACCTTGTCAGGGTCAAAAGGTCTCCGTCATTTGTCATTTTACACACTGGTCGCTGAAAGGATGAGTGAAAGAAAAGCAAATCTTATCAAGGACAACTATACGAACAGGGTTTCTGTTTGTCCTCAAACCCTCCTGAAAATGTATATATATGCATGGCACTAACAGAGCGAGCACCCATGGGTGGATGACTTCAACCTTTGCAAACAAACAATAAAGCATAAAACTGATTACCACCATCCAGTCTGTGGCAAGGTTCCATGGCTTTTTATTTCCATTAATGTGGGAAGAAATAGTTAATGAAGTGTTTGTTCTCCGTAACTCTCTTTCGGCATCTGTCGGGGCTGAGAGAGCCCAGCACCGCAGGACTCATTTTCTGGGAGAGTGGATATTAATTTGCATTAGCCTTTGGGTGAATAGGAACCCAGGCCCAGAAGAAAAAGGAGAAGGCAGGAGGAAAGACCATTAATCCTGCGCTGCCCCTGACGTCGCTCCCATTTGGGGGAAAGAACAAGATTCATGACTGTACTTAATGCCCCCATTAAAAAAAAAAAAGTTTGGCGAGTAATCAGCATTATTTGAGTAAGAGACGAGAAGCATATCATACAGCACCCAGTGCATCTTTGACAACAAGGTGACAGTAACATTCAGGCCTCTAATTAAGACAAATTCATGCTCATTACACTTTTGGGGATAATATACATCGAAATACACAGGCCTAAAGTTTTAGGATAAGTTTTTTGTTTCCCAGTTCCTGTGTTTATTTTCTGTTTTCCTTAGCTGACCGAAATCACCCCCTATACCCTCATTCACTATTCCCTACATTAGTCCACTAATAAAGTTGACTTAAAGGAGTGAATAAAAGTGAATTCTGAGTGCACGGAAGGGCTGATGCTTTTACTTGCTGTTTAATAATTATTTGAATCTTGGCAAACTGGCAGCTCTAGCAGTATTGAAAATATTAATCTTGAACTCTGTAATGGAAACTATAAACCTTATGTCTCAAAGCACAATAATAATGAACATATTAAACAACTTAAAGAGCACTGACCTGTATCACCTGACGGCTGCAGATTCATTTCAGCATTGATAATGTTGCCATTAAAATGCATAAATTCAAGTATAACATCACAGATTTCCATCTCATTCAAATTACAGTTTGTCGTGAACGCAGCATATGCTGGTTGTTTTGCGTTCAGGAGGAACTGTAAAAGGTGGCTGCTATTTCGGTTGGTGGGTGGAGGCATGGAAATACATACGTTGACAGGCAGGTAGGACATTGTATCACTGCACTTGGACAAAATGCAATGATTGGATGAACATTTTATGGACCTACGCCTTCCAAAGACAATATAAACATATAAATACATTTAGGCTAAGGCTGCTCAATGTATCAGCATCGATATTGCGATGTGCGCATCCATCCGCACTTGTTACATCGCAGGTTGTGTGATGTTTTATTCGTGATTGATCCATGATCCGTACAGGCCAGCTGCTCCCTGCTCCATAAAGCTTGTGATTTGTGGATTCATTGCAAAGTTTAACCATCATAGAGTCACAGTTTATCATTATTATGTATTTTTAAAGCTGCAGTCTACAGTTTTTCCTCTTTGTCGCTATTAGGGTTGGGTATCGAGAATCGAGTATCGATTGGAACCGGGACTAACTTTTAGTTTTTCCCGGAATAGTAGGTGGTAGGCCACATAGTAGGTGGTGTTAAAAGTAATTTTATTACAATTTGTCATGCGCAGTTGCGCACTAGAAAATCACCAATCACTGGGCGTGTCAATCAATTTAAAGAAATATATTATTAACATACATTAATAATCATGAAAAATATTTTTAATTGAACTCGAGTGGACTCGGGAATAATTCCGAGTCCTAAAAAAAAAATGTTCGAGTACGAGTCAATTCCGAGTCCAAGACGAGTCCGAGTCTCGAGTACTACAACACTGCTAGTAGCCTATACACTTTTTCAGTGTTCACACACAGCCTAGATCTCGGTGAAAAAGCTATTCTGGTGGTGGAAATCAGCTTGTGGTCATAATCTCTACCTCAGCAATCAGCGTGAGGCATAAAAGGGTTTTATTACGCCACAGCTGGCAGCTGGCTCTCACCCCCTTCATCAGCCGTATACAGCACGCCTGGCCACTCAATAGACGCAATTATGCAAAAATAGCATTCTTTACCTAACCAGCTTTGGCTAAGATATCAGAATATCAAACGGAATGAACGCTTATGCAAACATAGGGTACAATTCAAGTTGAAGTTTAGAAACTGTCATTTTAAACGCACGAGCGCTGTGAACTCTTGCCTGAGGCCAACAGAAACGAATAATTAGTTCACGATGGCGTGCATAAAATGCGACAGCGGTTGGGTAACACATGTCATTTTGTTTAATTTATCTGCCAGTCAAAGCTCTCCCCGGAGTAGAAATATAAAATTAAATTCAGTGGTGGCCATAGCAAGGGTCAGCTTCGCTAGGTCCGTTCGCTCTTCGTCAGCACTTTTAGGCTGTCGGTTTTCATCTGCTATGTTGTCAAGTTGTTTTCTTTTGTGCTTGGATGTTTCCTGTAACAATTTATTTAATGCGTTTCTTTTCTTGCTCACGCAAAATAAAAGGGTTTCACTCCACCTTTGAGATTGATGTGTAATCATGAATGTTTAATAAAGAGCACACTTGCACAATACGAGCTACGTCAACTATCAAATTGGTTATCTTGTATCACATACGCCTATTGCGTATTCTGCCATGGTAACGAACGTGCATGTAACAAATGCATAAAATATTAAAAGGTTTTCAGGACCAACTGAGTTTAATTGAATACATTACTCATGGTGATATTGTCTGTCTGCATCTAAAGAAATTAAAAAAAAAAGGATGGAAATTTAAATTGTCAGGTTGTCATTTTGGAGCAAGTAATTGAGCCAAAAGCAGTGTGTCAAAACCAATTGCACACTGTTTGAATTAATCAAATACATTTTTTTTTAAGGATTGGTGACATTTCAAGTTTTCAAATTTTACACAAATGACTATCTTCGAGCAGGGCCTGGAAAAATCATTATTAATATTAATGCACGGTCGAATAGATAATGGCCTTACATACTTTTTTAGGACTACTGAGAATTCATCTGGCATTCAGCATATCTAATTATCAGTTCTCTGAAATATGAGAGACCTTGGCATTGAAGGTAAAACTGCAGGACTTGATAACTAGCCTACATCTTTTGCTTTTCCGCCTTCCATCCTTCTGTTCCTATCCTGTGTTTATGCAAGAGGAGTTGAGTGCTTGCTTTTTGTTTTATTGTCAAATAAATCTAACTGTCTCTTGGGCATGTAGAGTGAATCACTATAGTTCAGGTGCAGAGGCTTCAGACAATTTAATCTCACACAATCTCATCAGATATATTCCAGTGGGAACGGACATGCTTTGTGTGTGTGCTGCAAATTACCAGCCACTCGAGGCTTCATATGAGAAATTAGATTAAAATAAGACCTCATGATCATTAATGATACAGTATATCACTGTTGGGTGGAGATTTCTTTTTCTGAAAACATTAAATTAAAGTCAAATATACAAGGTTTTTAAAAAAGGCCTGTGAATTGACTAAATGTAATTTCAGTAGCCTATCCACCCACAAAAAATAGGTCTAATGTTAAAACTGGTTCACTGTAAACATTGCTTAAACTACAAAAAGCTTAGAGGGTTAATTAAAGGTGCTCTAAGCGATGTCTGTTGACGTTTAAAGTATTTTCAAACAAAATCGAGGCTAGATAGACCCTCCCTCCTCCTCATCTGCACTGATCCCCCAAACCCCACCCTCAGGGCCTTCTTGTCAGTTATTGGCTGGAACAGTTTGTTATGTTTCGTGGAACGGGTTGCCGCAGTTTGTTTTTGTTGCCATTAGTAGAGCCCACGTTTTTGTTTTACAGTTTAGGGGACAGGCAGCTAGCGGATAGTGAGGAGATGTTTGCTGTATGTGACAAAAAAAATGTTTTGGCCTAAAAAACGTGCGACATCGCTTAGATCACCTTTAGCTAAAAATGAAAATGAACCGATAATTTACTCACCATCAAGCCATCCTAGGTGTATATCACATTCTTCTTTCAGCCGAACACAATCAGAGTTATATTAAATAATATCCTGGTTCTTCCGAGCTTTATAATGGGAGTGACCTTGTTTTGTTTTTTTTAAGCCCAAAAAAGTGCATACATCCATTATAAAAGTAATCCATACGGCTCCAGGGGGATAATTAAAGCCTTCAGGAGTGAAACTATGCATTTTTGTAAGAAAATATCTATATTCACAACTTTATAAACTGGCTTCCGGTAATGACCATAAGCGAGTCTCTGACCTGGCGTTTAACGTATTGACCATAGACTGTAAAAAATAGGTATTGACGAACTCAGAAACGCAGAGGATAGAGCAAAAAAAAAAACAAAAAAAAAAAAACACTGGTCATGAATTAGAAGTCTAAAAGCAGAATTTTTAAGGAAAAATGATGGAAGTGCTTGAGTTTGAATAGCTTTTGGGGGCTTTAAAAAACAAGGTACCAGTCACTCCCATTATTAAGCTTGGAAGAGCCAGGATATTTTTTAATATAACTCTGATTGTGTTCGGCTGAAAGAAGAACGTCATATACACGTGGCTTGATTGTGAGTATGGGATAATTTTCATTTTTGGGTGAACCAACCCTTAAACATAAAACACTCTAAATATCTTGCAAAGCTTGATATAATAAATGTATAATAAACAACAAGATTCATTCTAATTCGATTTTTAAATGGATTTTACAGTAAAATTACATATTAAGCCCTAAAAATATGCCTGCAGGGTAACTTAAAGTGACATGCAGGTTTTTACTATATTGTACATGTTTTATTCCCTTTGAAGTACATTACAATCCACAAAACCACATGATGCAGTTCATAACGCCTCTCAGGCCTGCTGCCATAAAGAGAAGTGTTGGATTGATCTGTCAGGGAGAGTGGAGGCAGAGGTTCAGTTTTCAGCGAAATACAGGGAGACTGACTTTAAAAGGAGCTTTTATACCAGCCGAACCAAGTATAATAATTAGAGGCCAGAAAAACCCTGGGACCGACGTGCAAGCAGTGAAAATGTACAACCACTAAGTATCGGACAAGAATATTCTCATATTGACGTTAACTAAAGAGGTTTTTTGAAGGGATTTGCTTCCAGGTGAGAGTTTCAATGGTGTGTGAGGAAAAGTGGGATGCTTGCTGCCGCCAAACGGTCCTTTCCCCGCACTGAGGATTGTAATGATTTATCTTGAATGAAGCAAAGTGTGAAAGAGGTTCAAGTGCCCTTATCGGTGGTTTGAGATGGTTGTTTACCATCTGCACTACATGGTGTGCAATCAAGGGTAGATTGTAGGAGTCACTGTAATAATACTCTGCTCTTGATCATATTTTCCAGGATGAAGGGTTTTATGCAAGATTGCAAACAAATCCCTATTGGATCCTCATAATTCAACTCTAATGCAGTCTCGCCCGGGTGAGTTAACTTGTATGAAAAGTGGATGTTATTTGCTATCACCGCAGGTCTGACAGAATAATTGGGATTCCGCTGGTGTATAAAATGGAAGGTAATTCCCCCGAACCCCCTCCATATGAGTTTGTGCAGCATCACATCAATTTTATTACGAGTCTTGGTGTGGCTCGACAATATTAGCCATTTAACCTTTCCGGTTGCTAATAGGAGATATCAGGGGGAGGGGGAGTGTAATCCAATAACAGGGTGTGAAATGTGTATTTCTGGCCATTTAAATGCAAATGGAGTGGTACTGGAGGCTGTGAGGGGTTGATGGCTGAGGGCAGCGGTGCATGGTCTGCATGAGACAGGGGTACATGCAATGAGATCAGATGGGCCCAGGTATCACATAAGGGTTGGGGGGGGTTGAGTTAGCGTTGGTGGAAGGGGAATGGTGGTGACTGTAATGAGTGAAAATAAACATTTCCTGTCCGTTGGAGATGCGATCTAAGGATGATAAATGGAGCGGCCGCAGGTGAGGATGATAAATCGCTTGGCTGGGCTGATTGGGACGTGGCTGGTGGGAAAGAAGAGAGGGGAGGGAGCCCTGCTGGATATTAGCCGAACCTCATGCTGTGGGGTTGTATGGGATGAGCGAAAAAACACATTTCCATTTTGCTATGGCTAAGTGCAAATGATTCGAGTACTGAAGGATTAGTTCATTCACAAATTTTTATTCTGTCATCATTTAATTCCTCCTCGTGTCGTTAGCTTAGGATATTAATTCATTTTAATATTTCTTTCATGAGTCATTCATAAAGATGATCACCTTTTTTGATCCTGCATGAATTTGCATTTTTGAGCCAGTTGGTTGAATTAAAGATTCAAGACTATCTCTTGTCACCTGTTTTGATTCTGAATCAATTCTGAATGAAAGATTCAGTGCCTCAAAAACTGTCACTTGTTTTGTTTCTGAACGAATTAGTGTTTTTGGATGAACCGACAGCTCAAAGTTCAGTTACTTCTTCAGAAGTACTCACTCAGTATGTGAATTCAGTTGAGCAGCCTTTCGCTTGTTTTGTTCCTGAATTAATCAGTATTTTAAGCAAAACAGTTAATTGAATAATTCAGTGACTCAATTATAAAGACAGTTAGGGCTACCTATTTCGAATCAGTTTTTTAATGAATCAGTTGAATCCCTGATTAAGAAGATCAGTCAATTAGTTCATATGAATCAAACTGGACTGTTTTGTTTGTCTATTTCTGTCATTATTTAACTGGAAAACAATCATAAGGCTCAAACTGTCGTGATTGGCTCTTGAAAATCCAACAGCCGTCTGTTGAACTGTCATGGCCTTTAACTTGCACTCTGCTCCAACTTTTGTTGAAACTGGTAGGAGCATCTGTGAGGATAAATCCCAGATGAATCTTTAATCTTCAAATCTGATGTGGAATCGAATGGAATAAGCGGCTCTGGCATTGCTATCTGTGTGTGTGTGTGTGTGTGAGTCAATTTAGAGGTACATTTTCAGGCTGATAGAGAGGGGGTCTGCTCTAATCCCACCCTTACATCTAACTTCCCTTCTCTGATCGATACATGTTTATTTCTCTCCACATCCTATTGATTCCTCACGATAAGGAACCAAATAAAATAAACAAAAGCGGAGACATTTAAAACCAGACTAAGTGCCTAAAAAAATTATGCTTGGTTAGGCAGATGACCCAAAAAGTGAAAATGGTTTGTTCATTAATCGGTGAGTAATATTCTCACAGGATGATCCAGGATTTTCTAATAAAGAAAGCTGGTAACATCCAGCAAGTTTATGATTCAGATTTCAGTTCTCAGACCTAAATATTTGGGATTTGGCACTTTTTACTTGGGCCAGTATGCAAACATCAATAATAACTTTGCAACCAGGGTCAGAAACTAATCTCCCAAAAGTACCACAGATCTAAAATGTTGGGACACAGTGATTTTTTTTTTCAAGGCCTATTTAGCGCACCTTAAGAATGTTGCGGACCGAATTAATCTTGATTAATCTTGTTGCTACCCCAAATCTTGTGAATTATTTCCAGCTACTTGCTATTTGACTAAACCTTTTCAATGTTCATTTACTGTTAATTCATACAGTATATTTTACATAAATAGTCCCATAAAGATAAAGATTTTTTTGAAAATCAGTTTGAAATGGTTGATTTTTGAAACGGCTAGCAACACCTTAGCAACCACCCAAAATGCCCTACCATCTGTATAGCAATGCACTGTACCTCAGTGTGTTGCTAAGCAGGTGGGTGGAGGGTTTTGGGTGGCTACTAACCACATAGCACCTTAGCAACCCTATAGCGACGCACTGACAACCATGAAGAGTTTTGTACAGTAAGCCCTACCCATAATTTTTTTCATAAAATGCATGCGAATGCAGGCCTACAATGTTTCCGTACATTGAGAAATAGCTTCAAATATATCTGGTGTTTATTATTGAACAGGAGTTTTAAGGCCTGGATTGCTTCCTATGTTAGGCCTACTGCAATCTGATAGGCTATATAGGCCAGTTATTAAAGTTTAAAGTTTCTATGAGTGTGGAAAAAAGGCTTCTCGAGTCTTAATGTGCAAATAAACATCCGGACTATTAAAAGTTCATGCAGGTGACGACGTGTGCGCTGAGGATAGTGGAAAACATAGTGTTTTGGAGCTCCTCTCCCGGTAACTTTCCGTCTTTGAGGCGCTAATTACTGGAGTCTTGAAAATCGCTGATCCTCGTGTCAGCAGTAATAAGTCGCCAGACCCCCGGTGGTGATTTTGTTTTTCAGCGAACCATTCATTTCGCAGCTGTAGCGAGTCAGGGGGGAAATATTGTTCTCCATCCTGAAGGGCTCTAGGGCTTTGTTTTTGTTGGAGGGTGCATATTATACGCTTGCTGCGATGGACCATGCCCCATTTGGAGCATCGGGTGTGTGACTCCAGGGCTCTGGAGAGGAAACGTTATCAATGTTTGTTCACTGGTTTGTGTCGGTCGACGGAGCGGTGGTTGTAAACATTAAAGTCTTCATCTTTTTCTGCATGGGATAGGTGCAAAATTGCCTGTGATGTCTGGTAGGAGAGATGCAATGATCCAAACAAAATACATTTGCATTACCTGAAGGAAATGCCGGTGCTAAAGTGTTAAAAGTAAGCTGTTGAAAAGTTTTAATAAGACCTGTTCAAAAAAAGATTTCTGTTAATCTAGTTTAAAGGGCCATTTTGGTCTAGGACTAGGCTTAAAACTCTGTCTGAGAAACCGCCCCTAAGTAATTTCAACTTAAATTACATTAAACAAATAAAAAAATTAAAAAAAGGAGTAGTTCACTTTGCTGATAATTTACTCACCCCCATGTCCCCATGTCATCATAGATGTCCATGTCTTTCTTTCTTCGGTCGAAAAGAAATGGTTTTTGATGAAAACATTCCAGGATTTTTCTCCATATAATGGACCTCATTGGGAAACAAACGGTTCAAGGTCCAAAAGACAGTTTCAGTGCAAACTGCAAACTGTTCAAAGGGCTTTAAACAATTCCTGATGATGAATAAGGGTCTTATCAAGCAAAACGAACAAAATAAATACATTTTTTTTTAGCTTTTATAAGCTCAAATTTGCGTTCGTGTTTCTCCTGTTCGAACTCGTTCATCAAAATGAACGAATCTTTTCCTGATTCAATTCGTTCATTTCGTTCGTTGAATGAACCAAATGACACGAAAAAAGATTTGTTCATTTTGATAAACGAGTTCGAACAGGAGAGTCACGAACGCGCATCACAGAACAGAGCAAGGCGAGCATTTGAGCTTATAAAACTTAAACTTTGTTATTTGTTTTTAAATGAGCGATCGTTTCGCTTGATAAGACCCCTATTCATCGTCTGGAATCGTTTAAAGCCCTTTGAATAGTTTGCACTGAAACTGTCTTTTGGACCTTGAACTGTTTGGTTACCAGTAAAGTCCATTATATGGAGAAAAATCATGGAATGTTTTCATCAAAAACCTTCATTTCTTTTTGACTAAAGGAAAAATGACGTGGACATCTTGGATGACATGGGGGTGAGTAAACTTTAAAGCAATGTAAACACATATGTTGTCATAACTTATTGATAATATATTTTTTTCAGTGTACATATGCAAGGTTTGGAATTGTAAAAATGACTATGTTTAGATGGAATACAAACATAAATAGGCTGCACAATAAATACTGCATACTATTTTTTTTTTAAGTGAAGTGAAGTAGACATTATTCCACAAATAATAGTTCAGATTACAATAATGCACGTGACCTCAATCAACAAGCATGTCAAACCGTGTAAAATTAAAAATATTTAATTAATTTGGAATTTTTATTCAATTTTAAGTGCTATTTGTTTCAGGTATATAGGCCAACATACTGTACATTTACATATAATTATTAAAGAAAATACTAAGTTAAATTACAGCAGCTTTAAAAGAGATATACTTTTGTATTCTTAAAATTATTTCCCCATGGCTGTTCATTATATACTAAACTAAAAAAGGGGGTGGGAAAGGGGGGTTGGGGTGTAAGAAATCATTTCGAGCTCAACTTTCAGAAGTAATATCTGAAAACCGATAACATAGACCCCCAGAGCTTTCATCGATTGTTTTATCTTATTAGTTTTATTATAACTTTTGTAGAAAGGCACACACTGATGTGAGAAAGACTGAGGATTTCTCTAAAATCTGATCTCTGAGGACAAATTCTACTGTTCCAAATATATGTCAGAGAAGGGAAAAACGAATAATATGAAGTCTTAAATCATGATACTCGAGAGTATAATAGCAAAGACATAAAAACAGTCTATGAACAATAAAACATTGATGCATGGTGTACACGTTGTCCTTGAATTCAACAGAATTCAACAAACCATGATTATTAAAAAAAAAATATCATATTCAGTAAAAATTAAATAGCATTAACCACTCTCCTGTGACATTTGGTAACATACTGAAGTGTTATTTCCATGCCATCTGGACATTTCATTTGTTAATGGAGGATTTGTCTTAATCTGACAGATGGGCAATTCACTATGAACACTAAACAATTTCAGAAAGGAGTATCACGCATTCATTTCTCTGAAAATATTACTGTGGAGTAAACTGTACTCGATATGTGACAGTAGAGGGGTACTCAAAGCTGTTTCCAGCTGTTTAAACATAGTTGCTTTGCGCCCTGTTTAAATAGACATGAAATATAACTTATTTAATTCCTTGCACATTCTGGTGGAACATTCTAGAAAGTACCAGGAAAAAACAATGATTGCATTGTTTGTTTGGACAGGCTGCATGCATTGTTTAGTTTGGCTAAAAGAGTGATAATTAATTCAATACAAATGGTTTAACAGGGAATGTGGGGGAATTTTATTTTTTTTTTCGAGCTAAAATATTAAGTGCAAAACCGACACGGTTCAAACCAAAACAAAAACAGGTTAGGGATGATGTACAGCTCCGATTCCCTAAAAGACATCCTTTCAAAACCTCAATATGCAAACCTCAGCCTTTATGTTCCATCATCCCATTGCAGTTTATACGATTTTCATCCTCCCTCTCTCAGCCTCTCTTAGAGAAAATAAGATTGCTTTCTCACTCATTTATCTGAAGCCCATCAACAGCCAAAGGGTGAAGTGCTTCATCCAAAATAGATGCATTAGTGTTTTAAGATGCTGAGGGACAGATCAGCCGTCTCAAATTGATCTGCAGAACTTTTCCAGAAAATATACAAATAATTTATCATGAAATTGTGTGTTATTTCGCAAGTGCTTTAAGACTGAGCCTTGAACTCATGTAATGGCCTTTTTTCTTTTCTATGAGCTTTTGATTTCTTTAAAGTGGTCATATTAGGGGAGCATTGATTAACTGAATGAGTCAACAAAAGGCCTCTAATACAGTGAAATGATGATGTCTGTTCGAAGTTTCCACAAACAGAGCTAAAGTAGCCCAACTCCAGCAATATAAAACCCCATGTAACCTTTAAGTCTACTAAGTATTTTTTCTTATTGTCCACCAGAAAAACCTTTTATATATCCATTTCTTTGTTCTGTGCAACACAAAAAAATCTCAGTGTTTTTTGTCAATGAAAGTCAATGAGGTTCCATGTTGTTTTGGACCCCAATGACTTTAATCGTACGGGCATTAGTATCAAACAAACCCTTAATCCACGAAAAATAATTGGTATGTGTTTCAGAAGAAAAAGTTGAGTTGTGCAAATCAAACTAGGCCTAGAAGAAAGTTTCTTTCTTTAAGAATCAGATCAGATCTGTATTGAGATTAAAAATAAATATACGAACTATAAGCGATTAAAAATGGATGTGAGGAAAAGTCATGAGAACTCAAAATGAAATGGATAGATGGGTGTTCAAATGAGAAAGAGTAGTACAAGGCCTATATCACTGGCCCTCATTGCTTTATTTAATATGGAGAAAGCACTGGTACAATCAAACTTGGATTACCCTGTACTCTATGAAAGTTTTGTTCAAGAGCGTTTAGTTTAAGAAGTTTTAATGACCCCTTTTGATGGAGATAAAATTCTTCACGGAGCAAATTTCTCCATGATAATGTCTTCGATTGTCATTGCAGGGTGGGTTATGTGGGAGATTTTCAGTGTGGGCTGACAGATATGGCTTTTAATATCTTTCATCCTTTTAAAATTCTACAAACCCGCTATTAAAGTGTCAGGCTGATTCATAAAAACTCTAGCCTAATATTTGGCATTGAATGATAACGTTAAAAAATAATGCCTATGTTTTTCCACAATAACAGAAAGAACGTTGCATTTAAAATCTGCTTTTTTTACTCAGCTTTAAAGGTGCAGTGTGTGATTTTTAGCGATATCTAGCGGTTCGGTTGCGAGTTGCACTAAGGGTCAGCCCCCTGCTCACCCCTCCCTTTTGAAGAAGCTACGGTGGCTAAAACGGGACAAACATCATCGTCTGAGACAGCAGAGAATAGCCAAAGTAAGCCAAGAGTGTGTAACATTGTGAGTGTTTCTGTACCACAGTCCATTATAAACCAAAGTGTACAAAGCCATAGTCAGATTCTTAATATATAATATAACAATAGTAATCAGCTGATTGTCTCACAAACGTAAGCACATTTCTCCCCACATAGCAAACCCATAATACAGCGAAGGAGAAGAACCACACGAAACTATGCAACTATATATTTTTTTCTAACAGGGTAGTAAAAGTTTAGCTGGCTAAATATGAGCTGTTACTGTGGCCGAGATGAGCTGAGCGTAAAGCCTTGTTTAAACTCAACGTGTGCGCATGAGCGCAATGGTGCGCAGGGCAAAAATGATATGGTTGGGTTACACTTTATTTCGATAGTCACTTTAGGCGTTCTACTAATTATAAGTAACTTTTCAACTACATGTCAACTAACTCTCATTAGAGTATTAGTATATTATAGTAGACTGTCAGTAGACTGTTAAGGTTATGGTTGGGTGTTAGGCTTTGGGTTAGGAGAATAATTTGACTTGTAGTCGCCAAGTTACTTAAAGTCAGTTGAATGTCTGTTGGGGAACAAACAAAATAAAGTGTTTGCAGATATTAAGCTGACAGTCTACTAATACTCTAATGACAATAAGTTGACAAATTACTTATAGTTAGTAGAATGTCTAAAGTGGACAATCGAAATAAAGTGTTATGGTTGTCACAGCACGCGCGACTACAGACAATCGATTTTGAAAACTTTGTGATCGACTTAAAATGCTTCCAAGATCGACTTGTCGACTGCGATCGACGGGTTGGTGATTCCTCTAACATACGGTCAATGACAAGAGTACTAATCAGCTGTAGACGAACGCAACCAACACATTTATCCCAACATAGCAAAGCCATAACACAGCAAGGGAGAAGAACTAACTTGCATGAAATAATCCAATTACATATTTGACACCACTGACAAGGAAAAAGTCACTACTCACGGTGTTTATGGCGAGCTTCTAGGTTTCTTCAGCTTCTCTTTCAAGGTAGTGACGAAATGCGTGCTGTTTGTTCGCTGTCGGCTACGGTACAAACATGGTGAGACAATACAGTATGTCGACCTTCGTAAAAGGGGGGGCCTGTGGATATGTAGATAATAAAAACATTACAGTTTATTAAGTAAGTTCTTTATACACCACTGAAAAAGTAGTTATGTATGTCATATTGCATTTCTGTTAATAGAAAGTCAAAATTTTGACATATTGCACCTTTAAGCAGAGACGGTTATACATCAAATTTTAAAGGGAGACATCTGGCAGTGGACGGGCACAGACGGCGCTGGGCATGAGGAAGCTATTATGCCCGCTTCTGCTGTAGTCGATCTGTTATCAAACCCAATTTGTTGGGACAGATTGCACTGCTGGGATGTGCGACTGACCCCTGAGTCTTGTTTGGGTTGGTGTGTGTGTGTGTGTGTATAGTGGAATGGACAGGGTGTCCTCTGCTGCAGACTCATCATCACACACACGTACACACGCACTTACGCCACACCCATTCATCATTCTCTTTCTGCCGAGCGCCCCTTCACTACGGCGAGAAAGTAGCGGATTGAGTTGGTGCGCAGCACACGGGTCACGGTCTTATTCCGGTGAACGGAAGCGTGACCTGGCCGGCAAGAACAGCAATTTAGACAATGCACAACACAAATGAAAACAGGACTGCTCAGAGTGAGGCGAGTCTGACTCTCAAGCTCCCAACAGGGAAGCCGGTGCTAGTGTTGATCGGTGGGTTAATGTGAAACGCACTAATCTCTGAGCAGTGGTGTCTATATAGATAATACAGGCTTATATATAACTTTTAATCAGATTCTTTCTCAAGGCACTTCACTGACTCTTTTACCTACCCGTAGGCACTAACAAATGGTATGAACAGGTTTCGCAACTGGAATCCGACTATCTTTAATGTGGGCCTGTATCTCCAGGTAGTCCTCTTCTTTTTGTCTTGAGACGTCCAACCCTGAAAGGGGGATTAGAAGTTTTGTAGGCCATCACAAGCCCACAGGCATCAACAGAGAACTACAGAGACACCTGCTCAAAATTACACTTGTGTTCGTGCTTGTAACTTTTTAACCATGTGGTCTACAAATGAAATCCCTGGGCTTTATGGTTTATGCTACGTCCACATACATTTGAAAACGGGGTTTTCGTTTAAAAATGCTCTCCGTCCACACTAGCGTTTTCAGGCGTTTTCCGACGTTTCAGTGTGGATGAGAAACTTCTAAAGTCTAAATGCGTTTTCAAATTTATCCACTTTGGAGAGCGTTTTCCAAAAGATACGTTTTTGTTGACTTAAAACGGCGTCTCGGTGTGGACGGAAGGCCAAAACGGAGAGAAATATATATTAGTGTGGACATGACCTTAATGATTGATTCAACACAAAAACATAAGATTTGAACCGACCGGCTTTAAAATGTACCCAGCTGGCATTCGACTGACATTAAACGTTTAAATGCTGTTGAAATAATGTCAGTTTATGAAAAAACATGAATTCAGTGTCAAAACTACGTTGAACACCAAATAGTTGAAGTGGTGTTGTTAACTCACTATGGATTCAACTTAGAAATATTAACAATTTTTTAGTTGTACATCAAATCAATACTATTTGTAGGCTACAACCTCAAAATTCAATGGTTATCCAACACGGTCACCTGCGTTGATTCAACAGTGACTTGACGTTAAAATGGCAGCTGGGTATAGCCAACGCTATCTCCAATTTGTACGATTGATTAAAAAGAGGCTAATTCGTACAAATTCAGAGGCTAATTCGTACAAATTCATACGATTTATCTAAACCCACGTGATGGGTAGGTTTAAGGGGGGGTCTGGGGTAGGTCATTCGGACGAATTGTTACGAATTAGCCACCTCGTAAAATTCGTACGAATTGCCGTGAGATCGGGTTGTTATAGCTTAGTGGATTCCCTGTTCTACAGGCATGTTTATTTAGCTTCTGATCCAGACAGAGCTTGGCCCATAACAGCTTAGACATTTTGCCGAGAGAGTCGACGTAAGATCATTCAAATAATTTGTTTTTCATAGAAAGAATTTTGATAAAAGGCAAGTGAGGGAGACAGGTGGCATATTGAGTCTCACAGTGCAGAAGTATTTCCAGGATGAAGACAAAAACACATACAGTAAATGACAATAGAGTGAATGGAAGTGTGTGAATAGATTTCATTTGTCCTTCTCTAGTGTCCTCTAAGAAAATAATCATTCACATTATGGTCTCTGAAAATGTTTTCATCCTCAGATTATCGGACTGTGTTGGCTTTCTAGGACTTAACAAGGATGGTGGTGTCATAAATTCTTTTTAATTAAAAATATTTTATCTTTTTGACATTAATTAATTCTTGACTTTTGAACAACAAGCTATTTTCAAAACAGACCATAATTAAGTCATATTTTATTCCTTATCATAGCTTGCGGTAAATATAGTGTGGATTTCTGTCAAGAATAGACTATTTGGCTCTAACAACCTGATTGCTATCATTCATTCTCCCGATTAAAACCCCTGATTGAATGTCATACCGTGTTGATCACAGTAATACATCCTGATTGTAATCATGGTTTGGCGCTCTGTGAATAATCAACTGTATTCATTCAAAACCAACAGAGAGGGCTTTTTAATGCCGACACTTGTGGGAGATTTGGTTATAGATCTTTAAAATCCCAGTGGGCAATCCGTCGTCCAGGTCTCGGCAATCAACAAAAGATTTTTTTTTTTTTTTTTTAAATTAGAGGCATCTGATGTTTCACTGCAATCGTGTTGACTTGCATCTTGGGATAGACAGATGAATTGACGGATGACATCTATGATCGCCCTTTATGGAACTTTAACGCTTCAATTATTTTTCTCGATAATGGCCTCATCTCTATCCCGTTGATGAAGCGTGTCTGGCGAAACAAACCTGTTTTTTGAAGAGAGGGAATAAGCTGCCACTACAGAGACTCTGCAGTGCTGATGACCTAAATAGAGAGAGAGAAAAAAGAGAGGCAGAGAGAGAGAGAGAGCGGGGAATGGAAAGGAACAGCAATTAATTGAATACTTTACATTTTTGCATTAAAATTGCACTGTATAAGGTCGAAAATGACTTGAATAACAACAAGACCTACAATGCAAATTGGAACTTTCTTTTGTCACCAGACAATCAAAATCATTTGGATTTCATTCCGTAGCATAGATGGTTCTATTAGGTTTTTTTGGGGGGGATTTATTTCGCCTCAAGCATTAGCTCGCACTTTACACGGTCCAATAAGTCTGAAGCACAGAAAGAAAATTTATTGAATAAATAAATTATATACCCCAGCTTACTGAGACATCTGGGCCGTTTTCTGTCTTATGAAACAAGCTAAATCTTTTATACACCATCAAATGCTTTCACACTACCAGAGAGTGTATAAGGAGCAGATGATGGACCATACATGGGAGAAATGTCTCAATATGGCTGCTATAAGAACGAAAGTCTCATCTTAAAAGAGCAAATCATCTTTATAGATGCTAGATCGCATGTTTTTTTTAAAAAAAAATGTTACATTTTTAGCGCAATTTGAGATAAAAAGGCAAATTTGTGATTCAATTTTTAGATTCTAATTCCGATTTGACATATGTTACGGGAATGTAATCTTGACAAACTATTTTACAGTGTTTTCTTATTAAAGTTTGATAAATGCTGCATAGAAAATAGCTGCCTGTAGGCATTACCAAGATGGCCGCTAAGTGAGTTGAGGAACACTACAGTAGCCGCATTTCCATTACCCTTCAAATTGCGCGAATTAAAAATTGCTAATTGAAAACACGCCCAATGGAAACACGTCAACTTTGGAAAAAACGCCCATATATCGCAAAAAAGTTTTTACGCCTGTATGAGGTGGTTTTTCAGGCAACTCAGTCACAGGAATATGGATTCTAAACACAATTTATCAAAACCTTGAAGCAGAAACACCTCATATGTGCCACTCTCAAGTAAGGGGCGGTCCTTGCCATTAACGCTTGGATAACACACTCACGTCTCCTTTTGACTAGACTAATGTCTAGTGCAGTGGCTGGGATATACACAAACTTGCCGACATCTGTTGCCTTGATGTTTGGAATGACTTATCGCGATATGAAAAAATTACGTTTGTAGTCGAATAGCATCAGTTAAAAGTTTAAAAGTTAAAAGTCTGTAATGGAAATGAGGCTAGTGAAGTCTTTTTGTGCCATTATTCTTACACATTCTTAATACTATAAAAAGTTCTTGAAGATGAGAATTTTCATTCACATGTACTTAATTCAGAGCTCAGAACCCTCTTTTAAGACTTCACTTGACTTTGAATCAAAAATCATGCTGAAAAAAAACACAAGCCCTGACAAATAATGAATGGCTTTTTGTCTGTAGATTTGATGAGCTGTTGTCAAAGAGATGTTTTACGTGGTACACATAGCTTTTTGTTGGAGAGTATGGAGATATTCTGACACATTTTGAATTCATTTCCCTTGTCTTTAAAGATAATGTGCTATTTCGGTGACCAAATGGGAGAACATCTGGTGGAACAGAAACACATTAATTCTTTTAAAAATGATCTAATACAACACAGATTTATGTATCTAAATGAGTTTTCACAGAGCATTTAAAGTGCAGAATCTGCTTAGAGTACAGAACCGTAAACTAGGAATACAGCAACATTTCTGGGTTAATGTTAATGATAACATATCACACAGAAATGTAGGTTAGAGGATCAGACAGAGTCCAACCACCCTCATCTATACGAAAAGTGAGGAGAGCAACTCATTACTTATCAAATTATCTCTGCAGGCTTGTTTAATTTTGAACAACAGTGAGATATTTCAAAACAGGAATAGATAAATGGTCTTTAGAGAGTGTGGAATGAGCAGACGGTGAGGCTAATGGACCTTGTTAAAAGGAAAAATAAGAGAAAACAATCTAAAATGGAGCATGCAGCTACTATTTTATACATTCGCTAGTTTTTAAGGTTATGGTGAACCCCATGAGTCACGATGTTCCTCTGCTGCTTGAAAATATGATTGGAATTTATGCACTCAATTGACTTACAGTAATCCTAAACTAAACTGCTAGCCTATTAACGGCACTGAAGTCCCAAACAGCAGTTTTTCCAAACGTAAATCTTCCTTGGTGCTGCGTTAGCACTTTGCATACTGCACATTTAAATATTTACCTATGTTTATTCCCATAAGAGGCCTTCACAATTATAAAATTGTGAAAATCTGCTTGAAATGTGTGATAACTGATAAATGGCTGAAACAAACACAAACTAATATGAATCATTTGTACAAGTGAGTTTGTAGGTGTACAGTAAGAAAAATGGATATTCACTTTGAGATTTGTTATTAAATGATCCCTGTTTTAAAAGATTAACTTCTAGTGATTGTCAGGGGCCATTTACACGACACCATTTTAAACTTAAAATGTTCAACTTTTTATGCGTTTTGGCCGTTTATTCACACAAAAACTGCAAACAAAGTGCAAGTTTTTGAAAAACGATACAGATATCGTCTCTGTGTAAACTACAAAAAAAAACACAAATTTGTGAAAATGGTGACATCATGCGAAATACATATTCCAGTCTATAGGCGTGTAGTGTCTCTACATCGCCAACTACTGGCCTGGCAGCATAATACAGTGTTTTACAATCGTTTTCGCAGATCCCAACATGGGAAAAATGCAAATTCCATTTTTACAACACCATTGTTGTGCAAACTGCACCCTTAGATGAAAGCAAAGGCAATGTACATGCAAAAATAGGAGAAATAATCATTATTCATGAATGAACCATGGCAAACGCCACATCCAGATGTCACATATGGCTGGAGACATGAACAGGTGTCCCACCTGCAAAATTCAGCTTGGGCTGGACCTCTTCCCAATCTCATCCAATTTCCCAATATCGGCCAATATTGTGTATGTGTGCATACATTTTTTCAACAATATATCTTGCCATAACCAGGCCATCATTCTCAAAGGGGTTCTCGTCTGAGACAATTCGATTGTCCCTACTATTCTCTGGATAAAACCCTCAAGAGTACCCGATTTCAAGTACTGGACAGGCTGTTTTGACATAAATTTCAAACATAGTGGCTGGTTGAGGGTCTGTATTAAAGCAGTGTTGGGTCACTCATGGGATTTACCCATAATCCAGCCCAGACTGAGAATGACAGAAAATCACTGTAATCCGACAGCTACATGGCTAGGCTTAGAAAATGGTCTTAAGTGGCCTCTCTTCGTTTAGAGCTGACAAAAAAAAAAAAAAACACACAATCCAATTGTTTCTGTGGGCCCTGACATGCTTCTGTGTGATTTGACCCTGGCTGGACACGTAATTGCTTACAAAAGAATAACCAGCAGATTCTGGATGAGCATTTTATGTGAACATCATGAAAGGAAAACGCAATTGATGCAAGACTAGAAAAATCAAGACATGTTGTTTTAGAGTCTGCAGGAATTGCGGTTGTCAATCGCTCCCTGATCACTCGTAACGTATCCAATGGCACGTTCACATGGGCTTTGACATTAAGTGGATCAATTTCCTCCCCATTAAAAGAGCAGCAGAGAAAGCTGCCACGATCCTCCAATTACCGGCAGGCTGCCATCCTGTTCCGTGCGTCAGTTTCAGGGGGTTATTTTAACCTCTGCTCCAGCTCATGTCCTCCGGCCTGGCACCCTTTCAAAAACAGTCCCCCTGTGCGTGAATGTGACAAACAGTGACAGCTCTGCAGCGCTAGGACTGTTTAGGTGTCTTTGCCATGTATACACATGGCCGAATGCAAACACAAACAGCTGTCCCTGACAGACAGGCAAGCAACGGTGCCTCTGCATTATCGACTGGGACAAACAACGTCCTCTCCACTCCTCAGCAAGCTCTGACCTCACATCTCGAAGCCTGTGTTAGGGCTGGCACCAATCTCAAGTGCAAAGTGTTTAGAGAATGAGGTCAAGCAGCAAGACATGAACGCCATCTCTCAAATCCAGCTGTCGGATCTGTCGGCTTCTACCCATCAGCATGCGCGGACATCGTTTTGTAACATTTATATAAGTCTTTATATAAAGAAGTCTGAATATGAACCATAAAGGAACGTCTTGGGAATGGTGAAAATAAATAAAAAATGTTACTTATTCGCCCACATGTTGTTTCAAGCTTGCAGTTATTTTGACTAAACATCACAAAAATAGCACATTAGTGTTGGTGATTTATCAGTAACTCTTTCTCGAGGTTACATCATGACACAAGTAGGTGATTAATTCTGGAACTAAACAAGTGACAGTTTTTAGAAGTGAGTCATTAAATTATTTACTCAAATGATTCATTCAAAATCACTGCATCAGAAATCGCATAATCTCTTGAAGGTACTTATTTCGAACAAGTAATTAATTCACGACTGCTAAAAAAATAGTATGTTATATAGTATAATTGTGTGTTGTATGAATGTAATACATTGACGTACATTTGACATACTGTCATTATCATGTGATCTAGCAGTGTCAGTTCACTGTCATTCACAAATCCTCTCCCATGGCCTCATGGGATAGTAAAATGTCCATATATGCGCACTTAAGAATTTTGCCGGGGGTAATCATCTGCGTACATTTTGTCTAGTCTTTTAATGAGTACTGTGAATTCGGACTTCTTTTGTCACATACTGTTTTTCGGCTACTAAATAGTAGGGAAGTATGCAATTTCGGACGCAGTCGTTTTGTGTTGCTTGGAGATGCGAAACATCTCGTTCATTTGGCGGAGAAAACATAGACAAAGTATTGTCTCTAAAATATACGTTTCTTAAGAATAATTACGATTGTTTATAGTTGTTTAAACAAGTGATATAAATATATGCATTATGTTTCATGAAAATTTGAAATGTTAAGTAAATAATTAACTGTGAAGGCTATCACCTTCAAAATCTTTTGGACCCATTTCCTGAATTAAAAAAGTAGTTCACTTTTAGAAAAAAACTTTTGCTGACAATTTACTCACCCTCATGTCATCCAAGATGTCCATGACTTTCTTTCTTTCTTCAGTCGAAAAGAAATTAAGGTTTTTGATGAAAACATTCCAGGATTTTTCTCCATATAATGGACTTCAATGGGAACCAAACGGTTCAAGGTCCAAAAGACAGTTTCAGTGCAAACTGCAAACTGTTCAAAGGGCTTTAAACGATTCCAGACGATGAATCTTAAGTGAAACGATCGCTCATTTAAAAAAACAAAAACAAAGTTTAAGTTTTATAAGCTCAAATGGTCGCCTTGCTCTGTTCTGTGTGACTCTCCTGTTCAAACTCGTTCATCAAAATCTTTTTCAGAGTCAATTTATTCATTTTGTTCCTTGAATCAACCAAATGACACGAAAAAAGATTCGTTCATTTTGATAAACGAGTTCGAACAGGAGAGTCACAAACATGCATCAAAACAGAGCAAGGCGAGCATTTGAGCTTATAAAACTTAAACTTTGTTATTTTTTTTTTTAATGAGCGATCGTTTCGCTTGATAAGACCCCAATTCATCGTCTGGAATCGTTTAAAGCCCTTTGAACAGTTTGCACTGAAACTGTCTTTTGGACCTTGAACCGTTTGGTTCCCAGTGAAGTCCATTATATGGAGAAAAATCCTGGAATGTTTTCATCAAAAACCTTCATTTCTTTTTTCGACTGAAGAAAGAATGACATGGACATCTTGGATGACATGGGGGTGAGTAAATTGTCAGCAAAATGTTTTTTTTTTTTAAAGTGAACTACTCCTTAAAGCAACGTTTTATGAAAACAGAATCATTTAAAGGGATACGGTGCTTAAACTTACAGCTATGCTACTGCTTTATCACCCCAAAGGGGTTTTTATAGAACGCAGCTTCTGAAAATTGTCGTTATTAACGACTTAGCTCTTAGTCTCGTTTATGGCTCCTGAAGCATGATTACAAGGCATTTTCTTGTGGATCAAAGCCTCGGAGCAAATCAATGAGAATCAATTCAACCCCTTCTATCCCCAGCATTCAACTTTTTACAGACAATTAATCCCAAAGATGGCAAATCGCTACAGAGGCACTTAGCATTCTCCGCTCACATCGACTTCCCTTTAAGATTACAGTATTCTATGACATCGGATCTTTGAAAAACCACAGGGTGCAAAAAGGCTCCTCCCGTGTAACCGTAGCCGTTGAATAAAAGGAAGCAAAAACTAAAACTGTTCATTGATCCAGAAGATTTTAAAATCAGGGCCTCTTAGATATTTGCCATGCCAAAGAGCAAGACATTTTAAATCAACAGGGTCGCTTGTGAAGCAAAATTATGATCAATCTGAGCTTCGCCTGCAGTTAATATTGCAGTTGTGTCTTTCCTTTCCTGGAAAGAGTGAGGCAAAACTTGAATACGAACTAGAAGGGTTCTGATGTGAAGGGCTAGAGGAGAAATCAAGGGCAAGCCAGTCAGCTTCTTGAAATGCAACCCTCATGATTATTTTCTGAGGCAGCCGCACAGATTGTATCCCTTAGTATACAGTACATGGCTCTCTGTGTGAAGACCTTTATCTGGGCTGATGTACTGAGTCTGTGCCACTTGTTTACACATTCAAGGCCTTGTGTTTGCTCGCACACTGTGAGGAAAGTTCCACTCCATTAATCTGTGTAGACTGACATAAGCATCAACTGGCTTCTTGTTGAAATTCAAATGAGTCTCGAGCTACTCTGAACAGGGGCGGCGAAAACGATGGAAAAGGGAGGCTTTCAGCCATCGATCTGAATAAAACAAAGAGTTGAGAAAATAAAAATACTGGAAAAATGTCACCTTTTATCAGAACGACTTCATGAAGTTCTCTCTCAATGATTCAGTGTTTACAATTAGCATTGTACATGGGGAAATGGTCCACTTTGAAAAATAGAAAATGAATATTTCAAGATGTATTATACTGTAGTAGCACAACTAGATTCATTTTAAAGCAGCATTATGTTACTTTTGAAATTTTGCTCTTGGGGTCCCCCTACAGTTGGGAAACAGTATTGTCTTCTACTACTGTCGTAAAATCTGCCATGGTTACACCAGGGAATACACGCGTGCATTTGTTGACGAGCGAGTAGGAGTCAAGCCAGCGTCTTTATAGCAACGTTAGCTTATTGGCTACTGTTTTACATAATGGATATGCTAATTTAATTCAATGTTTGTTGGTACGTAGATAATAGCATGTCGTCAGTATTATAATATCAAGCTACCAAAGATGAATCTGAAAATTTGGAAAATTCAATTTGCATTATATCCTGCGGCAAGACACTTTCACCAGAAAAATAAGTAACAAACATGACTATCAGCCTGCAGACATAGGATAGTTATCCTGACCAATTATTTTGTCCGTCCAATCATGTATTATTTACTTGCAAGAATGTAGCCCCAACCAAACTCAGTAATCAGTATACTTTCACGTCCTGAGCTCTATGGGGATGCTTGAGTGTCTTAAGCGCCCTCAAAAGATAGCAATGGAGTCTACACTGGATGAGGCGAGGGGCGAAGCTACAACACATTACCAACAGTAAACTGATCGCCCGCGCGCTCTGTTTCTCACGCACTTCACACTTGGTTTTACTGCTTCAGCCATGACAACATGGTTGGGCTCTCACGTCGGAATTTGAGGAAGTGACATATGCCGTAAAGCAGTCGAATTTTGTAGTTCTTTTTGTGATCGGGTTCCTACCCGCTTCCCGAAGTTACAGAGTGCCAGTAAAGGCAATACAGACATTGTCAGGCTATGGCAGACCTGTCATTCAACCTATTGTAAGTCATCTCCAGGGTTTTGGAAAAATATTATAAAGGTTGAAAAAACTACATAGTGCTGCTTTAATGAAAAAAGTGCATGTGATGACTGCATGTCATTTTCATTAAAATGCATGTTCAAGTGCAGCATATTTCTGAAAATATTTTGAAAAGGCTTCCAACAAAGCTGTACGCAGGAAAATGATCAGTTATCGCTCTCTTTTTGGTACGTGGTGCAGAGCAGCAAATTACTCCAATTATTCCCACTTTTATGTTTTTACCTTTCTAGTGAAAAAGGATTCGGCTTCTAAATCAATAATTGAGCCCCAATGAAAAGAAAACCCATCTATTTCTAACTGAAGCCTAAACACATTTAGTGGCCGCTACAGGGTCGAGTAAAGTAGAGATTCCTGACGGTTATAGAAATGTTGAATGCAATCTCAATGCTTAGAGAAGATGAGTCTCTTGAGATAGGCTACTTGCAGCTTCACATTGCTTATATCTTATTCAGGACAAGCAAACTCAAAAACGCCTTCGGAACCCATTTCCATTCATTTCTCCTGCGGCCACGTTTACAATAAAACTGCTGCGCTGGCTCTCGGACAGTCTCTGCGGGATTTCACTGAATTTCACTTCATGTTCATACACCAAGAAATGGTATTCGAGCTGGAGGCACGCGTCAACAACAATAAACAGCCGTGCGTCGCTGTTGCATCTTCAAAGTAATGCATGTGCAAGCTCTGCATTGTCCATTTGCCGCATTGCCTTCCCGATAGACTCCGGCTACTCTGGAACTTAATTATCCTTGGTGGATAGCGACTGGCGAGCATATCCTCTTTCTTTTATGATGCTTAACAGTGGGGCGATTTGCATGGGCAATAATTTATGTGGTCATTTGGGGGACTAAATTTCCAATCCAATTTGCTTTATCTGCTCATTTGTTCTCCTCTTTTGCAGTGTTTTGTTTAGGGACACACTGAAGAGATAGAGCCTGAATTGTTGCAGTTTGTGATTAATGTGGCCTATCAAAGTGTTAATTGAAGCGAAATTGGACTGTGCTGCTCGTGTTTGGATTATCTGTTTGCATAGAGTTGTTTTTTTGATCTTCGTTTAATTTGAGTCTGAAGCTCTCTGAAATCCCTATGTATGATTACAATTTATCATCATTTTGTGCGTTATGTGTTAACAGAGCTTTTTATGACCTCTTCAGGGTTATTATGATAAAGCTTTCATTGTGGTACATGGAATCTGGTTTACTTGCACTTTTTTTGGGGGGCTTGTTAAAGATGATTTTAGCTTCCAGTAAGGCTGCGTCTGGAGGAAAAGGCCCTAGGAAAAGGAAGGGTTATGATCAGGCAAAATGTAAGACTGGCATTAATACCGGAGAAGCTGCCCAGTGCTGCAGAGAACATAAGGAGCGGGACGCATGAAAATGGATGCAGAGGTTGCTTTATTTCTTCTTGAGTAACATTGTTTTGCTTTCACAGAACTAAAATATGCTGTCTTTTTCTTGAAAATGCTTATGTCATCTTCGCTTGTTTGTGAATTTGATTTACCTGGAATGTCTAAACCTCCTCCACCTCCTCCAGTTAACATACTCCTAATATATGGTTTTCCAATGGTTCCCCTTTTAGTGATCGCTATAACCCCTTGTTACATTTGTAATATATTAGTTATTGGAGCTATTCATGAAAACTGTGTTGGAAGGGGATGTTGGATGGAAGGGATGACTTTACCATCAAAAGAGTTGAGGAGATTAATAACAATTAGACATTCGACCTGAGGCTATGTTTACACGGAAACGATTCTGAAGAGAAAACGCAAAAGTGGCGTCACGTTATCACTTTTTATTCTACGTTTAAACGAGCGTTTTGGGTGGGAAATCCATGTGCAATGGTGACGCATAAGTGTGTGAAATGCAATGTAGTGTGCACTCCAGGCAGCTAGGTGGCAATGTGGAGCACTGTCACAAAACAACACCAAGTCCGGATGGAGCGTTTTTAAGATTTCCACTCTGGAGGGTGGTTTCACTTTTTTGCGTTTGCGCCGTGTAGACGAAAGGCACATCCGATAAAATATTTTTACGTTTTCACCTGCGAGCGTTCTCGTGTAAACGGGGCCTTAGATTGTGAGTGGGTAGTGTGCTTCTGAATGTAATAGTGAAGCTTGTTATTTACAAAAATAGTAGTTATTATCACCTCTTTAAAACCACATTTTGGCCACGACTTAGACGTCTGAGACAAATTTAGCAAATCTTAAAAAGATTCCTCTGATCCAAGTCTTTGATCGTTAGTTTGACATGTTCATCGAAAGCCCATTCATGACAGTTGCAGAATTCTGCAGATTTTATCGTAAAGTTAATTGTTCTAAAGAAAATTCCGGCTTTGTCAAAAAATCCAGAATTTTACAGACGCCTTCATAAGTCATTTTTCTTTTCATTCTTGTCCTTGAGATAAAGCCGCACACCCACGAGACTGTTCCTGTTACTAAAAAAAATCCAGAGTCTGCTCAATATCCTCTCTCACCAATAACTGTGGAGTATAACACAGATGGTTCACAGGTAAAATCATCTCATCTGATCCTACTGGAGAGGCAGCATGTAATTATGAGGAAGCTTCCAGGCAGATCTGTCCCTTCCCCCTATTTCCAGCACAGGGGAGAGATAATTATTGGACCTGCTTTTCAAGGGCAAACAGTGAAGTACCGTCACCGGCGATTGAGTTCTATGCGTCCAGAGCGAGACGTCACAGAGATTTTCTCCCGGAACTCCCGGTTCCCTTCGTCTTGTCCTCTGTTCTCATTAATCCACACATACACCATTTATCATCATTAGCATCTCAGTGAAGAGCAGGGATCATCCTGTTCTAGGCTCTTCTCGACCCTCCTGACTCGTGAGCGGCGGTTTAACTTGTCACTTCCTTTCCTGAGGCGAAAGTGAGGGTGATTGCCCGGCTCTTGACCGATTTCATTCAGCTAGTGCAGTCTAAGGTCTGTATTGCATACAAGTTCACAACTAAGTATGATAAAGTACACATTTAAAATAAAATGCTTTTAGCTCAAGGTTAATTTGGCGAGGCAAATAGTGCCAATTTTTTTTTGCGGCACATTCAGTCATTTGCATATAAAGGAGGCGTGTTTGTGCTGAAAAGAATGACAGTGACTAAATTTATATAGCCTATGCTATTTTTAGTTCTGAACCACTAAAAGGTTTATGGGCTGAAATACAGCACATGCTTTTTTTAAGTTTTATTTTTGGCAATTTTTATGCCTTATGGATACAGAGAACAGATAGGAAAGCACATGGGTGGAGAGAGGGGAACAGGATCGACAAAGCACCTCGGGCCAGAAATCTAATTTGGGTCACTGGAGGCGCTGCCCACGAGGCTATTGGCAAAATATAGCCCTTAGAATTAGATTAATTTGATTTGTTTTATTTTAAAGGGATGGCTCACCCCTTAACATACTGTAATCATTTTCGTCATGTTGAAACCTGTATGACTTTTTTCCTCTGTGGAACACTAAAGAAAATATTTTGTAAAACAAAAAAAGATATGAAAGTTTGAAAAGTATATTTTTATAGATAGATTTTGGACCCCATTGACTTTCATTGTACATACAAAAACAGTTCTTTAAAGTAAAGAAAACTGAGCCATCCTCAGGCCCCGTCCACACTACTGCGTTTTCGTTTAAAAACGAAGACCTTTTGCTACGTTTGCACCTCCCGTCCAGACTAAAACGGGAAAAACGAAGACCTAAAACGGAGAAGTTTAGAAACGCTGCGGCTCCGTTTTGCGTTTTGAATCTCCGGGGGGCATTTTAGAGTGGACGAGACAAAACGTAGGACTTCAGAAACGCTGACGCTTGGCTCCATGATTGGGTGTTATCAGTCATGACGTATCCTTCCCTGATTCGTCAATCACTGTTTACACCGGCACGCGCATCCCCAGTGTTGGTGAATGGTCACGTGATCCGCGTTTTCAGTCGTTTTAATGTGAACGGAGATCATTTCTAATACGCAGATAAAACGCTGGTGTGGACGGAGATCCTATTCGTTTTAATTCTCCGTTTTTTAACGAAAACGCAGTAGTGTGGACGTTGCCTCAGTGGCCATGTCAGAAACACTCCATCAAAGCCTGGATAAAAGATGTCCAATTAAAAGAAAATTTGATGGTGCTCAGGTGGGATGACTTTGATAGGATGTTTCTAAAAATGGACGTCTTTTATGCTCGGTTTGACTGCCAAATCCTGGCTCTGCGATCCATCACAATGTAATACATCTGCCCTAATCCAGTATGCTTTTTGTGTTGTTTCTGTAATCTTCTCCATAGAAAACCATTAAAGCACCCAAAGCTCGTATGATTCCATAATTCAGTCTGTCCCACAAACTCTGCTGACAGCTAGAAATGCATCTATTTAGGGAACAAGAGAGAAGGAGAGAGAATAGAAGAAGAGCAGGAAAAGAGAAAATGATGGCAGTAATTTAAGTAAACTGTAGCACTTAATAAATGGATGGAAAGAGTTCATTCCAATAGAGGGCAAAGTAATTAGAGGAAGGTGATGTATTTTCTCCAAACGATTCTTCCAATGTGAAGCAATCGGAGTGGTGAGATTTTGTGTGTGTGTGTGTGTGTGTGTGGGGGGGGGGGGGGGGGGTAGTTTTAATAATGGCTATGTGGACCTGAGGGTGCTGATATATGATTTGAAATCTGTGTTTTATTTTAGACAATACACCTATGCCTTTGAATTATGTCTCAGACAGCAGTTCATAATGTGACTCATACTGTTATGAACTGCTTCAAGACACAAAGGTTGAGGATCCAAATGCAGTTTATTAAAGTGAATCAAAATCAGAATCAAGGCAAAGGTCATGCAGGCAATCCAAACAAAGGGTAGGCAGGAACGGGAAAACCAGGACATCAGAGATCAAGAACCAGGAACAAAGACAGCAAAGGAAATGCAGTGCATACAAGACTTTGCAGAGAATGGTGAGGTGAACCAGGCTTATATAGGGTGAACTAAACAATATAATGAGACACAGGTGAACGTGATAATCAGAGATGATGAGTCCGGGCAGTGAATTATGGGTAATGTAGTTGTGAGTGAATGATAAAAGTCTGGTGTGGAGTGCCCTCTGGTGGCTCTCAAGGGCACTCCAGCTGGTAACCGTTACACATACAAGGGCAATCAAGTTTCTTTTCAGACCCGAAAAAACCTGCACGTGAAAGCTGGAAGTAAGTTAGCTACGGCAAGACACAAAGACCTTGCTTTCTCAAAAGTGCATTATGAAAATAGATGTGCTCGGCCCCAAATGTCCTGAATGTTTAAGGAGGCACTAAATGTTATTTTTGTCATGCGGCTAAGGTGCTTGGAGCAGCAGGAAAAGCAGGTTAAGCTTTTTAGGGGGAAAGAGTAATGCAAGAGTCTCTCTCAAGAGACAGAGATAGAGGTGAGGGCACTGCAAATGAGAAAAGATCATTATTCTGGGAGCGCAAAACACCATCATACTGTGTATATATATAAATTATGTAAATCCAATTTAGTGTTTAAATTGAGGTTTGATTCCATCATTAAGTCCGTTTAAAATTTTCACTATCATGAAAAAAGATTTTGATCTAACAGATGATGATGGCCATGGATTAAAGTGATATGCAAATTAGTAAATTGTTAGATTAATGAATTGCTGTAGTGAATGAGGAAACTACCTTGGACAGTAAGTGCAGGGAAAAATGTAATAATGTATAATAGGAAAAAGTGATGCTGTTTTAGTGAATTTTAATTAATCTTAATATAGATTCCAGATTAAATAACCACCACCCCCAAAACAGGTAAAGTACTTTGCCTTAGGAAATTTATTCTTGGGTGGAATTAGCATTTTAGGTAAAGTTATGATATGATCATACATATAACTTTTCCTTGGTGGAAAATACTGGTAATAAAAGTGTCGGATTTATATTGAAAAATTAAAGATTGCATCCTTGCAAGAATATACCTTATTCAAAGCAGCGCCATGACAGGTTAGAAAGCAAGGCTGTGAGGGATAAGCTTACCCGTGTTTTCAATGACATCTGTATAAAAAGCTTTAATTCCACATAATTTTCCACAGGAGTTTTTTTGTCTACTGAAGTTTCTTGGAAAGATATCTTTACATTGTTTCATCAGCAGAACAATCCAAAAATCCAGTACGATCCACTAAAGAGATATATGTCTTTCTCTGGCTCGCTTTCAGTCAGGTTAAAAATCCAAGATGGCACTGCTGTGAATAAGGTCTAAGAACAACCAGCAATCACTCTTTCCACAGGTTACGTTATGCCAGTATAGCGTCAAGTGACTTGTCAGTATGAGTGACTTATTCGAACCATTCATTGAATCGATTGGTTCAAAAACACTGAAGAACGGTCTTTGTGAATGAGTCATTGAATCATTTACTCAATCCATTTAAAAAAAAAACTGAATTATTCAGGAACAGTACACCATTACTGAACTAGTTTTGTTGCTAGTTCTAAAGTGACGTTTTTGAATTGGAGAATCTTTTTAAGCAAAGGCAGGTCCTGAAATTTTTTTAGGAAATTTGTTTTGAGGAAATCCCTTTTCCTTACTTATTGATATGTTTATGATATAACCGTCAAGAGACTGGTTCTGACTGGTAGGCACACCATGAATAAAACAGTAATGACATTTCAGCAACAATCTTTCCTTTTGTTAATGGAAATTTAATGTTTGTTTCTTTCAGAATGACTGAACAATGAGAAAAAAAGTATGATTCATATATGCCATTGTTAAAAATGACCATGTATGACCTAACATCAGAAAAACAGTTTTAACACAAAATCTCCATTAATCTCCACCGCCCATGGATCATACACCACTGAACACCCTCAGATCTTATATTCAGTACACTTATCTTCCGTGAAGTCATTACGGTTCTTGTTCTTGTAGCGTTAGGGCTGATATGGCTTTTGTAATGACTCTCTTTCAATTAAACAAAGCACAAGAGCAGTGGGCTGAAAAAGTGATTGCTCCCACTTAAAAGCGATTTGCTTGGCATACATCATTATTAGTGGTCCATAAAAGTCATAGAGATTGAAATCACGATCACGTCTGAACAAAAATAATATTTCCAATGGCTATGATTTATGTGCTCTGGGTGTCATGATGGTTGTGTGGGGTTAATTAGCAACAGGGATGAGCCTTCAACTACACTCATCTAGGATGTGTAATTAAGTCTCTCGTTTAAGTGCAAACGACTATTCAATCTCCGATTCAGTGATTCTGCATGACCAAAATTAAATCATATTTAATGAATACTTCAAACCTAGATGCTTTTAGACCTAAGAGGCATTTGAAGTTACAAAAAGCATGTACATACCCAGGCATATTTGTAGGGAATTTATTCGTCCCGTATTTTTTATGGGGTTTGCAATGTTACATGGAGGCATCACAACAGCAGGCCTCATCTTAAAAAGGACATTCTGAATAATTCATGACTGCGCTCTTGACCCTGTACTTTTTCAGTGACCCATTACAAAATTGTGGAGTCATTTATTGCTGCCAAAAATCTCCACACATACATATCCAAACACGATCGGGCAATTACTCCCTCGTCAAGGGCTTCGGGCTTTTTAAAATGCTCTCTGTGCACCCCGAAAACACACTGTGCTGGAAGAAGGGCAGAATGTATTACAAGAGGCCATTAAATATGTCCGGCTGTCCCTTTATCCTGCACACCAAGGACAGATCCAAAATATTTGAGTTGGAACAGGATGATATTCCTGTCCTGAGCCTTGAGCATGTCCTCCAGGTAGACTGGACTTTGACATGCTCTGTGCAGTAAGCAACAGAATACCATCTGGATCAACACCCACACAGACCCTTGGCCCTTCATTTCTGCCAATCAAAAGGGTCCCCTTCAGAACTGTTCCATCAGGTGGAGGAGACATGCTACAACTGTGGCGAACGGATTTCAGTTTTTTTCTGAGTGATACCAAATGTACTGTAGCATGTCATTTATTAGTTATTTTCTGTTTAGATTGAAATGGCGCATTTCCATTACCAGTACCAGCTCAACTCGACTCGGCTCGGCTCGCTTTTCACTCCGTTTTCCATTGCAGACAGTATAGTACCCGCCACAAATAGTACCCGGTCGTCATAGTGACGCCTTTCGTTCCTCGTTGCCCCATCAAGCTCTCGCTGGATCCTCTCGTCGGCAACCAAACAAAGGAAAGTCTGCACCTCCTCATCGGACCACGGCGTATTCTTCCGAATTGGCATAATAATAGTTGTAAGTTTAGTAACTATCTCTGGCCAAACTATTTAAAAATGGCAGGGATATTCTGGATACTCCATCTGGCGCGTGAAATGACGCAGTGAATGGCGACGATCTCTGACCAATCAGCAGTCGGCATTGTTTTCACGTCACATTTTAGTATCAGCTCAGCTTGCCTTAGCTCGCTCAGAACCTCACCGGAGGTGGTACAAAAAAAGTACCCGAAAGCAGGTACAGGTACAAATTTAACACAGTGGAAAACCAAACAAAGGTGAGCCAAGCTGAGTCATGTCGAGCTGGTACTGTGTAGTGGAAAAGAGCCAAAAGTGACTTCTGTATGAGCTGTACTTCATACATCATACACTAGTATTGTCACTAATGGCTCTTTTCCACTACACAGTACCAGCTCGACTTGGCTCGGCTCGCCTTTGTTTGGTTTTCATGACCAGGTACTATTTGTGTCGGTACCGTCTGCAATGGAAAACGGAGGGAAAAGCGAGCTGAGTCGAGTCGAGCTGGTACTGGTATTGGAAAAGTGCACTACAATAAAATGTGACTTCACTTTTCAGGTACAGCCATTAATATAATGCTGTTAACTATAAGCTCTACCTTAGTTCACCAAAAAATGTAATTTCTGTCATCTTGGGGCGGCAATGGCTCAATGGTTCATGTAGGTTGTTTACAAACCGGAAGGTTGGTGGTTCAATCCCCGGTTCCACCTGACCAAGTGTCGAGGTGTCCGTGAGCAAGTCACCTAACCCTATGAGCTGGATGGTGGCTTGCATGGCTGACACCGCTGTCTGTGTATGAATGAGTGAATGTGAGGAAAATATAAAGCGCTTTGGTGGCCATTGGGTCTGTGAAAGCGCTATATAAATGCAGTCCATTTACCATTTAATAGCGTCATTAAGGGTAGGTTTAATGGTTGCGAGGGGTTAGGCATTCTTTAAAGGGTTCACTCAAAAAATATTGTGCACAAAAAGTGTTCTCATCTAGTAAAAGTGTTCTCTGACTATTTTAACAATGTCTTTACTACCTTTCTGGGCCTTGAAAGTGGTAATAACATTGCAGTCTATGGGGGTTCAGAAAGCTCTCAGATTTCATCAAAAGTATCTTCATTTGTGGTCCGAAGATAATCGAAGGTCTTACGGGCTTGGAAAGACACAAGGGTTAGTAATTAATGACAGAATTTTCCTTTTTGGGTGAACTATTCCTTTAACGAATGCCAAACCTTAACCAGAGACTAAATCTACCCTTAATGATGCTATTAGCTCCACCCAAACACTGGTCTAAGACTGCTGGCCTGGTACTGTAGCATTAGGGCTGACATGGCTTTCGTAATGCCTCTCTTTCAATTAAACAAAGCACAAGAGCAGTGGGCGATTGCTCCCACTTAAAAGAGCTTTGCTTGGCATACATCACTGTTTGCGGTCCATAAATGTCATGCAGATTGAAATCACAGTCACGTCTGAACAAAAATAATATTTCCAATGGCTATGATTTATGCGATCTGGGTGTCATGATGGTTGTGTGGAGTTAATTAGCAACAGGGATGAGCCTTCGACTACACTCATCTAGGATGTGTAATTAAGTCTCTCGTTTAAGTGCAAACGACTATTCAATCTCCTTTTAAACTTCAATCTCATATTCAGTGATGACCAAAATGAAATAATTAAAAAAAAATACTTTTAACCTAGACGCGTTAAACCTAAGAGGCATATGAAGTTACAAAATGTCCAGACATACTGTATTTATAGGGAATTTATTAGGCTATTTATTCATTTTCATGGGGTTTGCAATGTAACATGGGGGCATCACAATAGCAGGACTTGAAAAGGACATTCTGAATTATTCATAACTGCACTCTTCACCCTGTACTTTTCGGTGACCTATTACAAAATTGTGCAGTCATTTATTGCTGCCAAAAATCTCCACACATTCATATCAAAACACGATCGGGCAATTACTCCCTCGTCAAGGGCTTCGGGCTGTTTAAAATGCTCTCTGTGCACCGCAAAACCACGACACACACTGTGTTGGAAAAAGGGCAATATATATTACAAGAGCCCATTAAAAATGTCCCACTCACCAACAGGGTCCAAAATCTTCAAGTAGGAAGAGGATAATATTCATTTCCCAAGAAGACTTGATATGGTGAGCACCATAAGCAACAAATGCCATCTGGATCGACGGCCTCACAGACCCTTGGCCCTTCATTTCTGCCAATCCCCACCAGACCTGGAGGAGACATGCTACAATTCAGAGGATGGCATTTCAGTTTTTGCAAAGGCAATATGGGAGAAAGAGATTGTGTTCAAAAATGCATAAATACAGCACATCAAGAGACTAACCCAGCAGCCAATGCAAGCTGGACGTTGAAATTGTCTCATGACATAGTTGATTACACACAAACTGTTTTGTCAGCAAGTTTTAGATGAGCTCGCCTACAAAGCTGTCAACTCCCCCGAGGAGCTGAAAAACATCGCTTTCTCTTGAGAGGACAAAACCTTCATAACGTTTTTTTTTGGCAATAAAAGCAATCATGGGCACAGATATCTATTCATAATTTGAATAATAAACAGAGCACTACACTTATGACAAAGATATTCAGCTATGTTAGTCATTGTTTCGACATATTGAATGCGAGTATTTTGAAATTTTGAAAGAACACATTTTATAGTTTCAAAGGGAGCGTGTATAGTGTGGAAGCACAAGTTTATTAAGTAATTACAAAAAATGAGGTATATAGCACCATAAAGAACAAGAAAAACAACTACATTCAAGAGTTTGCTACGTAAGCAGAGACACAGAAGTTTGTTTATCCAAACTTGCTGGATGTGACAAAACCTGGATTGTGAAAATAATTTTTGTTGTTGTTGACCTTTTAGGGTATTCAGGAGAAATGACACCCCCTTGTGGTCTAGAAAAATACAGAAGCTAATCATGACTACTTTTTTGTTTGGCCAATAATATGCAGGCCGACATTTTCAAGTGAGCTCTCTGCGACAAATGTTGCCAGAGAACAACACAATTATATGCAACTCTACCCACAGTGCTTTCAACATATTTTCAACAACTGTCATATTCACTTCCACACCTGTCCAATAAAATCAATGAAAATAAACAATGAAACAATGAAAATGAAAAGAAAAATCAAAGACACCTACTGACTGACCGTCAGCGCTGTTTATTCTCATCGTTGGCTTGTTCTTAAGTCAGCTAATCTGCTATACACAGCTTCTGTTTTCAGATCCAATGGAAAGCACTATGGCAGCTCCTGTCTTAATTAGAGTTGGACTTGACGGCACACTGTTTTCCAGCCCTTTCTCTCCCACACAAACTCTTTTCAATTACACGAAATAAAGTCAGCTGTCTCGTCTGAAGGCACTGAGCCAAATCCGGCAGAGGAACAACCTTGACCAGCAGAGACCCAAATGTTCCTGACTCACGCATGAACCATCAGAGACAGTTCTCATATTCATTAAGCCTGTGTAGGTGAAGTTTGGGTTATAAAGCAGGGGAAATTTGGCTGAAAGCCTGACAAGCTTTTACTGGTCAATAATTTAACATGTTGGCTGCCTGGAAAGCATAACATTTTGATATTCTTCATAAGATCTTAAAGGGCTTATGAACTGAGAAATCAAAATTTCCTCGAGTTTTTGACATATTAGAGGTCATCATACAATAAGAATATCAATTTCAGAGCTGAAAACTTATTCCGACTTGTGGAATCTAAATAGCTGAAATACCGCCTCTGTAGAAGATCAACGCCTACTTCATCAATGCAACTTTGGCTCCGCCCACAGGCGTGGTGAGAAGAGCGATACAGGATCACTGGACTAAAAATAAAATTACTTTCCAAAGGATCCTAATGCTAGGTATGTAGTTATTTGTTTTCAACAATGTAAATGTCATAGTTGAGCATTATTTGTTTGTTCTGTGGATTTTTTTCGGTAAATCAGACGCAATTTCGGTGCATGCTTTGAAAAACAGACTTTTACGATATCGTCAGTAATGCAACAACATGTAAGTAACCGTGTTAATTCTAATGCCTGATCTGAGATCAGTGATTTCTGATATGTACAGTCATGTACTGTCAGCTGTTCTTTGTCTATGTGTCAGTAAATGAAACCAGTGACTAAAGTCAATTTCACATTGTTTCTCTTAGTAGGATGAAAATAATCTGTTATTTAAACTGTGAATCAATTAGAAAGCAATCAAACAGCGCGAGTTTATCAGTGAGTGACTTCTGGATTCACGCCAAAACTCATGTTATAATCAACGAATCTCTTATTTACATTGTGCTTGCACTGTTAGTTACAATGAAAGCATTCGTTAGTGTGCAGAAATGGAGTTGAAGTGATGAGATCACTGCATTCATTCACTCAATATGTCTATTATCAGCTTCATGCTCATCACTGAAACCTTTCATGCTAAAATCGAAATATAATGCAATAGATCTAAATGTTATGCTGATAAACTAGCTAACCTTGAGAGCTTAATAGTAAAAACGTGTTAAAAGTTTTCGAGAGAGTTCCACATGTTTGCCAATCACTGAAGTGGGCCTTTACACTGAAGTCTCACAGCAGACACGCGGTTTCCCCTTCAAACAGATCGTTCAAATCAGAGGGCTAAAATCAGGGGATAGGAAAAATGCCTTTTATTTCTAAATTATGGGGGGGGGGAAATCTGTAAAAATCATACTAACATTATAAACTCCCCATGAAACATTATAAAACAATGCAATCCATGACCACTTTAAAATAAAGGTTCATTATTGGCATTTATGGTTCAATGATGGTTCCAATTTTAAAAACTTAACATCCATAGAACCCTTCAGTTGAACAAAAGGTTAGTGGAAAATGGTTTTAATTGCAATGTTCTTCACACTAAGACAACAGTAGTTCCTTTAAGATCTGTTAACATGAAAAATGGAGACCAAAGGGGCATCATTGCGAAAAACCCATTTTGGAACCTTTATTTTTAAAAGTGTAGAATGTGAAAAGAAATAATGAACAAATAAAACATTTAATTTGGGACCTTCATGCTAGTCCATTAAATCAAGCCCGAGTCTAAGAGGTCTTTCAGAGTTTGTCGTAAGTCTATTCTGGTTTCGCTTCTTCTGTCTCTTGCACAGTACAGTCACATATTGAAATCACGTTTCATGCTTTGGGTTTCCTCATTTTTCCGGACACGGTTGTCATAGAGGATCCGTAAATTCAGAGCACTAGAAAATAACTGCCGAATCGTTGATGCAGTGCAGTGTTCGGTGGACAGAGCGGGGATGATCATTTGCATTTGAAAGCTTATTACCAGCTCTCAGCAGGGTGGATAAAGGGGACACACACCCATCTTCACCCCAGTACTGCCACCACTGATATGCAGCCCAACGTTTTCAAATGGTTGAGTACACACACTGATTGAAATTGGGGTTGCATTGAGCACACAAAGATAAAAACTGATTTAGCAAAAAGCCAACCAAATCTCACATTTGGCAGCTTTTGAGATTGCAAGACACTGAACTGGGGGAAAAGCCCCATTTTCAAATACCAATGTCTGGCTTCAGGTGAAAGCATAAAATGGGAAAAAAGAGAGCAGATGAAAGGAAGTGCAGATTTGTGGTCCAAATGAACATCCATTGCACTTTGTTAATTGCATCCTGCAGCTAAAATCAAAATGAAAGTATCAAACAATGACAATTATGATTGCCTATGAAGTTTAAAGGAATAGTTCACCTAGATTAAGTACATATTCTAAGTCTTTTGATGTCAGGCACTGGACAAAATTCGGAAATTTCAACATATAGAAAAAATTGCATCATTTCACGTGATATATAAAACATTGGCTGACGGGGTGGGGTGGAACACTTATTTAAAAAGTTTTACAACCATCTCCTTCCATACTAAGAATATAACTAAGAACTTTCTTGATTTTAATGTTTTTAAAGAATGAATAGGGCATGGAAAAGAAAGACTGAAAGGGGTGTCTCTGACAACAGTGTTTTAAATAAAACTGGTATTATAAATTGGTATATTGAATTGCGCCCTATGCAGTTTCTGGGCCCATCAAGCCTGCACTCCAGGGCTACCAGCATCATTCATCTGTCAGCTCTATGACTCTGATTGAAATACACACATAGACACACACTCACATGGACATTGACATGTTAATTTTTGTTAGACTTAAATATGTAAATAAATATGTTCTTTAATCTGGTACATTTGTGGTGAGGCCATACCGTTAAGTATGTTTGTTTAGAAGATTATTTTATCACACACAGACATTTTTTGGTTAGACCTAAAGATGTACAAAGATATTTAATTATATTGTAGTAGCCTAGTGTTATTATTAAGTGTAGGCTACTGTTGGCTATGTGTGTCTTCTAGTAGACACGTTTTTTTTTATGCGATGCTTATATAACAGGAAGGGAAAGTTGCCTACCTATTAATATTCTTGGTACTTCTTTTGCAGCCATTTAAGGATGGAGATCTGATTACACAAGGTCTTGTAGCAGATCTTGTATTACTATCTCATGTCTGCAGAGATAAAAACAGATGCACTTTGATAACATGCATATGGTAGGCCACATTATGCAATGAACAACACACTAAAAGAAATCAATATCACAGGGAAAATCATGAAACATAGGCATAAAAAGGATCTATAATTCATAACGAAAAGATTAATAAGATTAATAACAAGGAGAAAATAATAAAATAAGTTAATAAAATAGCTACATTAATCAAAATAGCTACGAATAAATTCGCTTACTAATTATAGGGCCTATATATAGGCTATACAGCGACTGAGAAAGACCGAGAAAAAAAGAATGACATTTCTAGATGCCACCAGTTCACCTCATCCAAACTAACTCCATGTTCAAAGGCTTTAGCGTCGAGCACAGACATGTTCTGAGGGAGGACGCGAATAGTGAACCGAATCTGCCTCCCCCCATGCTGTTTTTTTTCCTCCTCAGCCTTTGTCAACTGTGGTTATGTGGGAAGGGGGTGAATATTCGCATGGGGCTGTCTACGTTTTACTTAATCTGGGACCGACTGGCACACCTCTCTTCAGTCTTCTCCTCACGACGAACGAGCGAAATATCCGTCCGGTGTTTCGCGTTTAGTCACAGAGAGATGTCTGAGGATGCGCATCAATACCTTATTCATCCGTTGTCTCTCCACGGAGCCCGTCTTTGAATGTTTTATCCAGTGCATGAATGGAGCTGCTTGAGGATATACGACCTTTTCATCGTTTTTTAGGGAATATGGAACCCCTCGACATCTGAATACGTGAATTAAAGCGATAAAAACGTCTATGACGTGCGTTACGGGACGACTACGCAAAGCCATCGCGGCATATGGTGATTTTTTTCTTTTGTTTAAATTTTCGTCATGTTCTCATACAGCTTTATATGAGGCAAGTATATCGAAGTATTAATTTTAAGATATTTTCGAGTCTAGTTGGAAATCTAAAATGTTCGCGCTGGAAAGGGGGATAAGTTGGTCACCGTTTTATATAGTCGACAGACAGATCGGATCTGCTATTTTTTGTTATTTCCAACTGAATAGCAAGTTGTGTTGCACTGCGGTAAATCAGAACTCGGCGCGCGCGGTCGTCGACGGCTGCCTTTCAAACCTATCATAATAAGCATGCATATGGCATTGTGTGGTATTGCAATTGCTCTCTACAGGTGCCTGAACTGGTGCCAGTTTCTGATTTTGTAACCTGCCTGCATTCTCGATGCTGGTTTGCTGATTTCCCCAAGGGAAAAACAAAATACCTCCCGACTTGTGTAAAAGCCTGTAGGAAGCAGTTTAGTTGTGGGAGTTTGGCTGCATTAAAACATGAAGTACTTGATCAAAGTGTCATATTGCAATACACGACTGCTTAAGGCTTGCATTGTGAAGCATAGTGTAGAATGTAATATAATATATTTTGAAGGCACATTTGTCTTAGACTGCTTGAAATTGAGGCTTTGCAAGGAGCCTCACAAGTTTAGATTTCGCATCTATATTTAAAGTTGTTGAATATAGACTCATGCATCATCATTTCTGAAGTTAAATGTTCATTGATTACATTTCTTTGTTATTTCAGACCTGGTTAGATGTTTAAATTAAACGTTATACATCTTTATGCCTTACATTCTGTTTTTGAACTCACCGAGATATCTTTCCCCCCCCCAGCTGCATCTTTGTCGATAGGATCAAATCGGACTGCATCTTCTAAATGAAGTTACCTAGCCATGCAATGTTCCTGGAAGGCTGTGATTCTGCTTGCATTGGTGTCCATAGCGATCCAATACACAGCAATCAGGACTTTCACAGCTAAGCCTTTTCATTTGTGCCCTGTTCCTAACCCTCTGAACTGTGGTTTGGGACAGGATGTGGAGTCCTTCGATCGGATGTGTGATGAGTACCCGTATTTTAATTACAATTCCTCCAGGAAGACTCACATCCTCATCTTGGCAACCACCCGTAGCGGCTCTTCTTTCGTAGGACAGTTGTTCAACCAGCACTCAGATGTTTTCTATCTTTTTGAGCCACTCTATCATGTCCAAACGACCTTAATCCCTCACCTTTCTCCCAGCAGATATGCTGTTGAGCGCAGAGTGATGCTGGGAGCCAGTCGTGACCTTCTTAGAAGCTTGTACAACTGCGACTTGTATTTCTTAGAGAGTTACATCAAACCGCAGCCGGCAAACCATACCACGGATAAACTGTTTCGCCGAGGAGCCAGCAAAGCCCTCTGCTCTATGCCGGTCTGCGACGCCTTCAGCCCTAATGATGGCAATATAGAAGAGGGAGATTGTGTTCGAAAGTGTGCCTCCCTTAACTTGACCCTAGCAACCGAATCATGTCGGGAAAGACGCCACGTGGCCATTAAAACAGTGCGTATTCCAGAGGTCAATGATCTCAAGGCACTCATTGAGGACCCTCGGCTTAATCTGAAAGTTATCCAATTGGTGAGGGACCCACGTGGAATACTATCTTCAAGGATTGAAACCTTTCGGGACACATACCGCCTATGGCGGATCTGGAGAGCCACTGGCCGTAAACCCTACAACCTGGATTTGACTCAGCTAACAACAGTGTGTGACGACTTTCTAAACTCAGTGTCCACCGGCTTAAGCCGGCCGCCGTGGCTTCGAGGACGGTACATGCTAGTGAGATACGAGGACCTAGCCAGGAATCCGCTCCAAAAAACCAAGGAGGTTTATGAATTCCTTGGTCTTTCTTTGGAAAAAAGCGTGGTGGACTGGATACATAACAACACAAGAGGCAATAACGACGTGTCAGCAAAGCATAAGTACGGCACGTTGAGGGACTCGGCGGCCAACGCAGAGAGCTGGAGGTTGAAATTGTCTCATGACATAGTTGATTACACACAAACTGTTTGTCAGCACATTTTAGATGAGCTCGGCTACAAAGCTGTCAACTCCCCCGAGGAGCTGAAAAACATGTCGCTCTCTCTCATCGAGGACAAAACCTTCATACCTTTTTTGTAACAAAGGTAAACGTGCACGCACAACTATTTTTCTACATTTATATTCTTGCCTTAATGTGATTGACATTTGCACTATGAACTTTTTTTTTTTTTTACTTCGGAGACTCCCGCCTTGCAGTCCCCCTATGATTTTCTGAACAGCACAAGAACCAAAACACTTTAGCTGTAAAGAGATCTGAACTTCACCTTGATCGCATTGAGATAGTAATGTTCATTATTTATATATTAGAGCAGAGCACCACACTACTGATAAAGAAATTCTGTATGCTGGTCATTGCTTTGACAACAGTGAATGTGAATATTTTGTATGTCATAGAATCCAGACTATTCACAAGAAGAACGTTCTTTAACGTGGGACTGAAATGCTGTCATGTATGATAACAGCCGTGCAATAAAATTGTGAATGTCACTGTCAGGCTATTTCTCAGGTGTGTCTCAGTGGAAAGTCTTGTCTGCCACACTGTTTTGGGGGTTTATTTTGGTTTGCTTTATGCATTGGTGCTGCATCCAGGTAAAAAGAATCTAAAGCACTTCAGTCCGCTTGCTTTAGGTGATCATCATGATTCACAAACACATTGTAAAAATCAATTATTGCTGTTAGATCACAATGATTGTACAAAGGTTTTTGTTACATTTCGCTAAATGCCATGATACTACTTCAGAAAATCCCAATGCAATCCATGTTTTTAGAGTGGACAGTTTGGTAGTTTAATGTAATTTAGAGATTTTCATTTGAAATGCATGAAATGATTCATTCTTTAGTTGATTCAGTGCATATAGATTTGTATTTAGTGTCCATGAAAAAAAAAATGTTTGGCTCATTGTATGTGAAAGACTTTTTCTATTTTTGAAAACATAATAAATGTAGAGAAGCATAAATAAGACGGTAATCACTTAAAGGACAGTTGTGTACATGACTCTTACTTGGTTATCACTAGGGATGCACCGATACCACTTTTTTGGAAAACGAGTACGAGTACGAGTACTTGCATTTTAGTACTCGCCGATACCGATACCAAGTACTTAATAAAAAAACAAAAAAAACATGATTTAAATATTTTTATATACGGGTTTTTAGGTCCTTGATTAAATTACTTGGGTAACACTTTATTTCGATAGTCCACTTTACTAACTATAAGTAACTTTTCAATTACATGTCAACTAACTGTCATTAGAGTAGGCTATTAGTAGACTAGAGTATTAGTACAATCAGCTAAATATCTGATAACACTTTATTTATTTGGTCCCCCAACAGACATTCAACTGACTATAAGTAACTTGGCGACTACAAGTAAACTTATTCTCCTAATCCAAAGCCATTCACGAAATTGTTCCACACCAGTGGTGCACGGGTTGATCCAAAATGAGCGGGTGCCTGCGCCGCGGTCACCCGCAGTTACGGGTCATCCAAAAATATTTTTAATGATATTCGGGTCGCGGTCGGTCAGGTCGTTTGGAAAAAAATGCCAATTAAACCTTTGTATTTATATAGTACTAGATAGAATTTTCTATGAAATATATAGGCCGAATTTATTTATTGGCTGAATAACTGGCACGAAGATGACACACAAGCTCAGTCTAAACAGTTCTCAGTTCTGTACTGTTGTGATCCGAGAACCGCTGTACCTCTGCGTTCGTTACTATACGCGGATGCGCAGTATCAGCAGTATCAACAACATGTCTCAGTTCAGTGAACTGTTAGAGTTACTGGAGTAAAATATAATTCGGGATATTGGTTTATTTCAACTCGGAGGGACTGTCAGGCATGTCTGAAAGTGAGTAACTGTAGTAACTTGTGGAATCAGCACTGACGCAAGACGTGAACTGATGCGAATGATTCAGTTCGATTTAGCGTACTGGTTTAACCGGTTCATTAAAAAGAACCGATTCGTTCACGAACCGGCCATGTCTATGATCACTAGTCTGCAGAGAGATGGAGGCGGCAAGAGAAAAGGTGAAGACTGGGGAGTGGAAGCTCCGCAAATACACAAATAAAAAGAGTAAGTGTGGGAGACATTTACCGAAATAATGAAAGATGATGACCAAAGTGCTGCCTTTGTTATATGTAGGCTACGTCTTCTTGCGATGCTCTGTTGTTACACGTTATGGCCCAATGACGCTACAATGAGCATGTAGCGCTACTACTTTTAAAAAATGCGGTCAGGAAGAGGGTCGGGTACAATATTTTCTTACTTTTTTTGCGGTCCGAGTAGCGGGCGGGTAGTTGAAAACGTTGGTAGTGTGCGGGTTGTTTATACATTGACCCGCGCATCACTGTTCCACACGGCTGACATGTCTCCCCATCTCCCCGCTCTGAGCTGCAGCCGGAGCCTGGGGGTGGGCACTCGGCGCCTGTGATTAACCCATTTCTCAGAACATGGTATCGGTCCCCGGTATCGGGGGACTTTTAACGAGTACGAGTACTTTAGAAAATGTGGTATCGAGGCCGATACCAGATACCGGTATCGGTATCGGTGCATCCCTAGTTATCACAATGGCCTTAATTTGTTTTAATCCTTCATGGATTTTACATAATCTAGATAATCTGGATGCACGTTCGGGTTATTAAACCAGATATATTAATCTCATCATGATTGTCTCAATTGCTAACCCTCATTCAGTATTAAATAGGGAATATTAATGGTCAGTCTTCAATTTTAGATTTGTTTCAGCAGCATTAGAGAGCGAGAAGAGTGTGTGAGGACGAATTCTCTTTCATTCAACGAGATTGTCATCAGATATACGTGCTTCGCAGTCGTGTACCATAGAAATGAATGTCATACAAGCTACCATTGTTTAGTCTTTACTTGTTTGATCTTTCAAGACATCCAGAAGAAACGGCCCCCCCTTGTGGTCTGAAAAAATAGTTAATCATGTCTACTTGTCTAATTGGGCTGCATTGTCAAGTCAAGCCACTTTTGTCATTCGAAATTATAAGACTATAAGACTACAGTAAACACAGCATATACAAGTACAATACATAACCATGAGTGATGTGCATATAAACTCAAATAAAAAAGCTTCTGTGTTTAAAGTACTATACGTATTTAAGTGAAGCTACCTCAAGAACTAAAGATTGTGCACTAAAGTTGTAACTAGTCAATCAGCCTTAATGTTTACAATGCAGTTGAAAAGAATGAACCCTGTTATAGCAGTAGGCGATTATTAATTATGCGAGCTTTAAATATGTCATGGAAATTTGATGCATATAAGCTATGCTGCACAGGTTAGTTTGGATAATTACTGCAGAAATAATGGCTTTTTCATAATAGTTATTCACATTAAGTTGAAGCCACAGCCTTGTAGCTATGAGCTGGTTTGTCATTTGCCAGTCCCATTTTCCCCTAATCATTTCCAGTCATCCCTGTCAATAAAAATAAAAAAGTCCCACAAAAATATAGTTTCAGTGTGGCATTTGTAATTCAGTCAAATGTGAGAATTGAAGGAGCTTACACATACACACACTTTCTTGGCAGGTGGCTTATTTTTTGACCTGAGGTTTGTATGCATCATAGTTTTCTATTCACTTTAAAGCCATTTGTTTGATGAACTTTTAACTTTTTTTCCCCATCAACCCAAAAGTGCACAAGTAATTGGCTTTCTAACCCAATCCCGCATTATCCTTTGCCAAAAAAAGCCACCAATAATTTGGCAGCACAAGTGGACAGATCAGCTAAAAAAACATGCCAGCTAAGGTTAAAAAAATGGTGTTAGTGCTACTTGCAAGCAGATATTATTGTGTAAATTACCCACTTAAATGCTGAGGAAGCTATTTGTTTTCTCAACCCATACAGTGAAGACTTGCGAATTTGAAAGGATGGAAGGGATAAAACAGAGAATAAAATAAATCTGGGATAAAACCAGAGATGTCCAATGGTGTGAATTCCAGCCCACAACAGAGGTCTCCTGCCCCCAAATGTCAAGAAGCAGTTTCTGCTGTTCTGAGATTATATACATGAACAGCAGATGCTGAGTTGAACTTAATCTTCAGAGGATAACAATAAAACATGCTTCTCAATGAAGATCTCAACCTGCTTGTGATCGTCTTAGCTGTCGTTCATTTAAACCACTTAATGTGATTAAGAAAACCATTAAAATCTCTTATTGTGATTAAGAGACTCCACACAGCACCAGTTATTAGACCTTTAATGGCAGTATTTAGTTGCATTATACAATTTGTATCTATCCGAACATACCACTATTTAATATAGAGTTTATTATATATGAATTTAATTAAATTAAGATTCGATCATTTTTTTATTTTATTTTTTTACATATTTTTGCATCATGACAATGATTTCATATTTTTTCATTAAATAAAGAATATTTATTGTGATGAAAGAAATATGTTATTTTAAAATAGCCTTCTATTTTAATTGTAAGATAGCTTATACAATGCTATAGTATTTATTTATTGACAGTATTTAACTATTAATTTGTATGGGTCATTCCTGGTATGCGGTGACATTTCATTTTAAAAACATTTTTGTTTATATTCATTAGTTTTGGTTCAATGATAATAAAAAATACAAGATTATTTAATTGATCAGAAACCAGACCAATGAGATTTCACTGAGCTGTCTGCAGTCAGAAGAGATCAGATAGCCTACTATGCTACACGTTTTAGGAACATATAGGTCCACTGCGTCTAATTTACCGTTAATAAACGGCCTTATAAATGAGTCAATAAGACAGGGGAAGAGTTATTAGATTCCACTGTTGTATATCTTCATAATAATTCACAGTTCTGATTTCAAATTCACGTCTAGGCTGGTTCATTTGTCTGAATATAGCCGGAATGTTAGGCTATTCTTTCACGCAGTCCCTGTGAGTAAATCTACACCTAAAATATTATGAAGACAATACTTTCAGATATTATTTTCCAACTTTTATAAGCTATTGATTTCATGAGGGAAAAGTCTTACCTCAGAAACTCCGCGCGTGCTCGTAAGAACGATTTGTCATTTTCAGCTCTGTTTTTTACATTTTAATAATACGTTGGTCAACCGCTTTGTGCTTTCTGGGTACAAGTCTAGCTCATTTCTGTGAATCAATTATTTTTTATCCCGCGAACTTTTATTATTATTTTTTTTTAAAGTCATAACATAACTATCCATCGTACATTTTTGCGGCCATGGCTAGTTAGGACAGTTATGAATCCTGGTCCTGGGGACGTGAGGAACACTCGACATTTGTAGGCTATGTCATCTTTATTTAAAGGGATAGTTCACCCAAAAATGAAAATTCTGTCATTAATTACTCACACATGTAGTTCCAAACCTAAGACGGTCGTTCATTTTCAGAACACAAATGAAGATCTAGGCTATTTGATGAAATCAAATGAAAAGAGATTTTTGTTCCCTTAATCACATGAGCTTGAGCTTCAACAAGAACCAATGAGGTTCATTCTCGTGTTACGCAGCACGTTTGAGCTTCTACAAGAGCCAATGAGGTTTATTCTCGTGTTACGCAGCACGTTTGAGCTTCAACAAGAACCAATGAGGTTCATTCTCGTGTTACGCAGCACGCTTGAGCTTCAACAAGAACCAATGAGGTTCATTCTCGTGTTACGCAGCACGTTTGAGCTTCTACAAGAGCCAATGAGGTTCATTCTCGTGTTACGCAGCACGCTTGAGCTTCAACAAGAACCAATGAGGTTCATTCTCGTGTTACGCAGCACGCTTGAGCTTCAACAAGAACCAATGAGGTTCATTCTCGTGTTACGCAGCACGTTTGAGCTTCTACAAGAGCCAATGAGGTTCATTCTCGTGTTACGCAGCACGTTTGAGCTTCAACAAGAACCAATGAGGTTCATTCTCGTGTTACGCAGCACGTTTGAGCTTCAACAAGAACCAATGAGGTTCATTCTCGTGTTACGCAGCACGCTTGAGCTTCAACAAGAACCAATGAGGTTCATTCTCGTGTTACGCAGCACGTTTGAGCTTCTACAAGAGCCAATGAGGTTCATTCTCGTGTTACGCAGCAAGTTTGAGCTTCAACAAGAGCCAATGAGGTTCATTCTCGTGTTACGCAGCACGTTTGAGCTTCAACAAGAACCAATGAGGTTCATTCTCGTGTTACGCAGCACGTTTGAGCTTCAACAAGAACCAATGAGGTTCATTCTCGTGTTACGCAGCACGTTTGAGCTTCAACAAGAACCAATGAGGTTCATTCTCGTGTTACGCAGCACGCTTGAGCTTCAACAAGAACCAATGAGGTTCATTCTCGTGTTACGCAGCACGTTTGAGCTTCTACAAGAGCCAATGAGGTTCATTCTCGTGTTACGCAGCAAGTTTGAGCTTCTACAAGAACCAATGAGGTTCATTCTCATGTTACGCAGCACGTTTGAGCTTCAACAAGAACCAATGAGGTTCATTCTCATGCAACGCTGCTCATAGCTTTCAATGGAAGGACAGAAAGCTCTCAGATTTCATTAAAAAGATCTTCATTTGTGTTCCAAAAGTTTGGAACGACATGAGGGTGAGTAATTAATTATTTTGAACTATCCCTTTAACACACCTGATTTAGATCATCAGCTGGTTAGCAGAGAAGTTTTTTTTTTCTTTGTTTTTATTGAACATATAAAAGATTACAGGGGATACATATATCATAAAGATCACTTAAAAGAACAGGATAAGAAACTTGAAAGGAAGGAAGACAATTGAAAACATTTTCAAGCAAGATACAACAAACAGGGATAATCTACTAGATGAAGTGATTAACAGAAATATAAAGCAATAAATAGCAATAATTTTTTTTTTTTACAAACAAGGCAACGGTCATAAGCTACACATGACGTCAAACTCTGCAGTGTCTTTTTTAAAGTATAATTTTAAAACGAAAATATATCAGCCTACTCAACTTTACTGCAATCCTGCAGACTTGTGCACTAACTTGGATGGGTTAAATGCAGAGGACAAATTCCGAGTCTGGGTTACCATACTTGGCCTTCACGTCATGTCACTTTTGTAAAGTTTGCCTTCTTTTAATTCAGCTAAGAGGTCATGTCATGATCTATCAATCTTCTAATTGTCACATGTCTTCATGTGAAACAAATGTGCAGGACAGAGTTCACCAAATGTACATTTTGGAATGTGGCGAATTCGCATGAGCTTGAATTTCCTGTCTTCTGCATTTGCATGAGTATGAATGGAAGGCAATGGAATGAAGAGTGTAGTGTGTCTGGCCCCTTACGAGTGTCCAGCAGTGGTGTGGGCAGGGGGGCCCAAACAATATGCAATACAAGGGGCCCAAAAACCAGACGGCATTGGCTGTGGGTTAGGACAAAAACGATTGGCTTTCGTCCTTCACTGTTAGTTTTTAATCGCTTTATTGCGTTTCGCCTGGTTTCGACATGGTGTGAGGTTAAAAAGACACAAAACAACTTTCCCTTTTATGGTGCATTTACTACTTGATAGTAAAATCACTAATGTCCTTGGTTAATATTGTGGAACAATGATGTTGTTGAGCCATGCAATTGTTTTTGAAGATAAAACCCCTGACTGGCTCAATAAATTTTTGTGCCGATTCAGTATGCAATGAAAAGGTTTATGAGCACCCGGTTCTGCCTATATCGGACACCTGACATCAAATCTAAAGACGCTATTATTATTTTTTCTTTCTCATAGAAACCAAACATGTAACCCATTTTATGACGAAAAACGCTATCATCTTATTAATACAAGTGGATGCCGTGTAAAAGTTTACCTCTCAGCCTTAATAAAAGGGATTTTATCATGTGATTTGAATTATGGGGTCACTTAATCCAGATCTGGACTGTCAGTGCATATCAGTGCATTCAATGTTGATTAAAGCTAAAATGAATAGTAGATCAATGGTATTAAAATATCTCCACCTATTCATTGCAGGATAGTAATTCTTTTGATGGTAAATAAGTGAATCAAATAAAAAACAACAGCAGCAACAACAAAATACAAAGAACTCATGCATTTCTAAAATACAGAGTGCTTTATTTGTAGAATACAGCATCAATTTAGCAAAAATAGTTCTATTATAGACAAAATCTACTTGGTCTTAAAAGTCCAGTTTATAGTAACAGCATCGTCAAGACATGGGTACCTAACAGAAAGTGTGTAGATAGCAAAAACGGAAAGAAACATGAAAAAAAGTGAAATACATACTCACAATTAACAGCATGTTGTACAAAGAACTAGAGCTTCAAGCATGCATTGCAGCAATATAATAATAATAATAATATGCCATATGTTGTTTTTACATAAATAAAAAAGGAGACAAACGTTTAAGCAAAAAGGGGAGAAAAAAGCCAGAAACATGAACTTTTCATTTGTGCTAGTTCTATGATGTAAACGACTGTAAAACGGTCACTGGAAATACATCTGTGGTCATTTTGCACTGTTCTGCAACACTAAACACTCCACAGTGAGCTTTTAGAACTCCCCAAGACATTTAGGCACATGTACAGCCATTAAAACATCATCTCAAGCAAACCACAAGCGATGCTTCGCAAAGAGAAAACGAAGCAGACTTGCTAAAGAGACTTTTTAAATGGACTGAAGACAATGTGGTGTAGTTTCTGTTTCCCCGCATCCTTTTTAGATGCGAATCATTTCTTTTCTTAACCCAGGCACTGGTTTCCTGGAGACAGATTAAATTTCAACGGCTTGAACATCGTCTTACAAAATGGAGTGTTTACACTGGAGACTCACCATTAATGTAATCTTCGTCAATGATGTGCAAACTGCCATTCAGAGGATCTCTAAACTTACCAGGAATTATGTAAATGAGAAGGTGATGATAATAAAACACCTCACTGTGAAAACAGCAGATGTTTATATTACTCTGAAATCGGTATCAAAGAAAAGACACGATTTCTGACACTAAATCTATGTCGTCTAAACGACACATTATTGGATGACCAGGGTCATTTTAGTGTCACATTGATTCATTTGATTAAATAATACTTTCACTGACTTCCAAGTTCTCACATTATTTTGTTCAAAGACGTGCTTGAAGCAAGACCAGCATATTCAAGGAATAATTCTGCAAAGTGTGCTTGAACTTTTTAAGGGACGTTTTATGCAGAAATACCTCATTAGGGCTAATTATGTGTATATAAGGACTGATATTACACACAAAAAATGTACACCAAGTTTTCATTTTAAGTAAAGTGCTGGCATATTAG